>JAWQEG010007374.1:0-17732 GCA_033782935.1 Petrolisthes cinctipes
TATATATTATATATATATATATATATATATATATATATATATATATATATATATATATATATATATATATATATATATATATATATATATATATATATATATATATATATATATATATAGAGAGAGAGAGAGAGAGAGAGAGAGAGAGAGATTAGGATGCAAGGATAGGAGATGGACGGGAGAGGAGAAGAGAGTGAGGGGGGGGGGGGGGGTACACACATTCTGTTAGCGTTTATGACCAGGGGAAGGTACAGGGGGTGAAGCTGGGGTCAGCGAGGAAGGTGATGGTGGAAGGCTGGGAAAGAAAAGAGCGTATGGTTGCACTAAAGTAAGGCAGGCATTATCCTCGCTCAGGGAAAGAAGTAGGTTAATATACTTTCTCATGGGAAAGAAGTGGGTTTAAAGGCCTAACCTATTTATTCAGGGAAAATAGTAGATTATTACATTTATTAAGAGAGTATACTAGGAGGAATCAATTGTTGCTCCAGATTTACCAGCAGTGTACTGACCCCCTTAAGCAACTGTGCGTGCTGAAAATAAAATATATATTTTCAATGGAAGGAAAAAAATATGGAACTCATTAATTCTAACATCAACAGGGAGAGACCGGATGGGATAATTGTGTTGTGGTAAAACAAGGAAGGGAAGGAAGGACAACAAATGACGACACTAGAAGGGGATGATTGTGTACAGGGGAAGGGAGACAAGGGGTGTCGTTTGTGTGGGGTGGGAGGAGAGTCCAAGGGTGTCGTTTCTGTGGGGAGGGGAAGGAAATCAAGGGGAGTCGTTTGTGTGGGAATCAAGGGGTGTCGTTTGTGTGGGGAGGGGAATCCAGGGGTGTCGTTTGTGTGGGGAGGGGAGGGGAGTCAGGGGAGTCGTTTGTGTGGGGAGGGGAATCCAGGGGTGTTGTTTGTGTGGGGAGGGGAGGGGAGCCTAAGGGTGTTGTTTGAGTGGGAAGGGGAATCAAGGGGTGTCGTTTGTGTGGGGAGGGGAGACAAGGGGTGTCGTTTGTGTGGGGAGGGGAGGGGAATCAAGGGGTGTCGTTTGTGTGGGGAGGAGAGGGGAGACAAGGGGTGTCGTTTGTGTGGGGAGGGGAGACAAGGGGTGTCGTTTGTGTGGGGAGGGGAGACAAGGGGTGTCGTTTGTGTGGGGAGGGGAGGGGAGACAAGGGTGTTGTTTGTGTGGAAATATCTGAGACGGGTATTATTTATCAAAGGAAGTAGTGGACTGGGGTTGTTTGTGTGGAGAGGGGAAGAGAAAGGGTTGTTTGTGCAAATACTATACATACATACTACACATACATACATATTGTGCATACATACATACACACACAAGCATTCTTACTTACACACAGGAAGAAAGTAGCTATTTCAAGGGAACAACGTGACAGTAAAAAGATACAAGATACCTCAATGCAAATATACTGAAGGCAGATGTACACAAGGAAGAGAGAGTAGTGGTCGGTGGGGTGTGTTGACGATGGGTTGAGGTGCGGTAGGGTGGGGTTGGGTTGGGTGGAGGGTTGGGTTGGGTGGAGGGTAGGGTGGGGTGGAGGGTGATGGTAAGGTGATCGCTGGAAATGTGGTGTAGATATATAGCATGCATGGTGGGGACGACAGGGTGGGAAGGTTAGTAGTGGGGATGGTAGTACTTGTAGTCTTAGTGAGTTGCATGATTGTGTGTGTGTGTGTGTGTGTGTGTGTGTGTGTGTGTGTGTGTGTGTGGGCGGTGACACCAACTGGAGGGATAATGAGCCATAATCTGCTGCCTTTCTCTCGCTGGCCTATATTGTCATTAAGCGAGGGAGGGACGAAGGAAGAGGAGGAGGAAGAGGAGGAGGGGAGGCTTGACGGAGGAGGAGGAGGAGGAGGAGGAGGAGGAGGAGGAGGAGGAGGAGGAGGAGGAGGAGGAGGAGGTGGAGGAGGAGGAGGGGGTTGACGAAGGGATGAGGAAGAGGTGGGTGACGGACCTGCCAGACAATACCATCATCTCCAGTCCGTGACGCAGACCTCCTTCCCAACTCCGCCTATCCCTCAGACCATTACCATCTACCACAGCCAACATCACCACTACCATTAACACATCATACATTCACCACCACCACCACCACCACCACCACCACCACCTTCTACCACAGCCAACACCACTATTACCATTAACACATCATACAATCACTACCACTACTATTAACACATCATACATTCACCACCACCACCACCACCACCACCACCACCACCACCTTCTACCACAGCCAACACCACTATTACCATTAACACATCATACATTCACCACCACCACCACCACCACTACCACCACCACCACTACCATCACCACCACCACCACCACCACCACTACCACCACCACCACCACCACCACCACTACCACCACCACCACCACTACCACCACCACCACCACTACCACCACCACCACCACCACCACTACCACCACCACCACCACCACCAATACCACCACCACCACCACCACCAATACCACCACCACCACCACCACCACTACCACCACCACCACCACCACCACCACCATAACCTTCTACCACAGCCATCACCACTACTACCATTTTCACATCATACATTCACCACCACCATAGCTACCATTTACCACAACCAACACCACTACTACAACTTTCAGCACCATCCTCTATCCACCACCACCACCACTACCACCACCATCTCTATCGTCTACCACAGCCATCACCACTACTACTACTACTACTACCATTATCAACACCATCCTCCATCCACCACCTCCACCATTCGCCATCACCATTCATCACCACCACCCACCACTATCACTATCACTACTATCGCCACCAGAACTACCGTCATCATTGCCATATTTTTCGCTACCACTATCACCACCACCACCACCATCATCTTATGACTAATAGTATAAAACAGTGTCATGTGTTGTAGTAAGTATAGTAAGTATAGTAAGCAGTAAGCAGTTGTCGTAAGTATATATACCGGTATAGTTTTATTGCCAACATATGGAAATCACCCGAGCATGAGAAAGTTAACATCAAACGGAGACTGAAATGGATGTAGGGATGTATTTTATCACCTTTATATTTTCCGTAAACTTTCCTCTTATTCATTTTCATACTTGCCGTTCTGTATCCAAAAATGTCCCGTTTCTTGATAATCTTTCCAGAGGTCTCCCCACTCTTCATTCTTGTCCTTGGAGAGAAATGTGTCTAAAATTCAAGCCATATTCGTCTGAAATCATTGAAGTGGTTCACGCGTCGATCCAGTCAATTCTCAAGTTCGCCTGCAGTTCAGTTTAGTTTTTGCCCAGTCCAGTTCCAGGCCTTCTTGTCTCTGCCAGGGTCTTGCCACACTCAGGTCACCTTCCTGTGGCCCCGTCGTCCTCCAGGCCTGCCCCACCGTGTACAGTACAGTCGTGGACAGAAGTTCCAAATAACCCGAGGATATCTGACGGAAACTGGGTCACAAAACTCTGCCATAGTGGCACCAGGGATGATAAATAAACGACTGAACAATCTCGTTTAATACGGGTATTTATCGCTTATAGGAGAACTGGTTTTTCTGTGTCGTACGTCTGTATATAATTTAGGACTTAAACTGTTGTATGGGACAAATAAATATACTTTAAGTCGCTGAACGTAATTTGGGGTTCCTCCGACACCAGCTCCTCCTTTCCCAGTCACCTCGACTGGTAAAAGAATAAATTAATTGAAAATACAGTCAGTCGATGTTACAGAAGTGAAATCTATGACACCCATGACATACTGAATGTACTGATCTACAGAATGGGCAGAAGGGACGAGGAACAAAACATTTGCCACCGACTGTACACCCCGTGGGACGTGCGTGACCTGGATGGAGCCACTCGGGGGGTCACGCTCCTGCGGTAGCCTCTGACCTCCAACCCGGGCCTTGCTCTACGTATGTGTGTACCCCCGCCCTCACAAACCACATTACCATCAGCAAAAATAATATATATATTCTTCATGCATGTATTAATCCCTTCGAGTGAATACTATACAGTTCACAAGCGTCTATTGGTATCCACAGTATTCCACACACAATGACCTCTTCCATAACACCGTATTACAATTGGCTGCAGAAAGAAATAACAACTCATTCCTTGACAATTGCTCCGTGGCTGGAATTGACCTGGTAACACTGTGGTATGTATGTAGTCCAGTCAGGAGTTATAAGGGTGATTGGTTCTCAGTACCAAGTCACTATAGAAATTATGTGTAAGTACAATTAAGAGCATCAATTTAATAGGACCAGATAATAGGATCACTACATAAACTCCACCTGTAGTTTTAGGACATGCAGGTCAACTGGAGGATAAGAAATCTAAAGAGGAGACGTTATAAATATTTTCAGTTATACTAAAATAAAAGTGAGTATCCCAATTAGATGTCCCGTTCATGTAATTGTTTATTAATAAGAACACATTTAAAACCAAATTCAACTGCATAAGAATTAAAAGCGGTTGAACAATTTCCATGCTTGCATATAACTAGTCGCTAGCGAGACTAATCACCATCACCAGCAGCAGAAAACTCACCACATTTACCATCATAATCAACACCACTTGCCACCGACACCACAACTATGACACCAACACAGCCTCCTACACTACAGTACAACACATCTCTCACACAAGTCACAGTTGTCTGGTATCTTGAACACACCATAATAAAGGAAGGCACACAGCGATATGGGGAAGAATGGAAAAGTAAATAGAAAATAAATAAATATGAAAATTGAAAGCAATGTAGCAGTTCTGACTATTGCTTTATATATCAGTAACTTAATTAAGAACACCTGAATTGATAGACAAAATCAAGAATGACAAGACCTGAAATACGATATCACTTCCACTCGTACCGCTGCTGTCGTTACCAAGGCGACGACTGCCACTTTAATCACACAATGAGTACAATGATAATAATAGATTCTACTACTACTATTTCCTATTTCCTATTTATCATTTATATATCATTTATATATCATTATTATAATTATTATCATTATTATCATTATTATTATTATTATTATTTTTATTATTATTATTATTAGTAGTAGTAGTAGTAGTAGTAGTAGTAGTAGTAATTGATATCTAGACCTGGACTTCTTCCCTCCATGTTACCAGGAAATGCTTCTCGCCTTAATTGTAACAACGAGTTTTGACCTCTCTTGTGATTAGTCAAGTAGAACATCACGTAGTGTTTTTAAACTTTGCTGATGTACTTAGATACTAATGTTTGCAATGTCTAAGTTATAATTATGCTAACGGAACTGGGAGAAAGTATCTGCATGGCTCCTTCCTATGATTGCCACGTGTTCACCGACAAGAAACTAAATAAATGGTATACAATATAATCAAGTCTGCAGTTCTAATGGTTTTATATCAATTTGTCATGAGTACTATATAAAATTATGTCATGCACGGTGGCTTAGGGTCTCATTCTGTTACTTCTTACTTCTTAATTAACAGTTTGAACAGCTGCTTTCATTTCCCACTAAACACTGAGGACAACCTTCATGTTTGCCTTAAGGGGGTGCGGGAGTAGGGGACATGCTTGGGGGGTGCGGGAATAGGGAGACAGGCTTGGGGTGGGTAGAAAGCCTGTCCCCTACACCTGCACCCCCCTAACCCCCCCCCCCCCAAGCCTGTTCCCTACTTCTGCACCCTCCTAAACCTCCCCAAGTCTGTCCCCTACTCCCGCACCCTCCTAAACTCCCCCAAGCCTGTCCCCCTATTCCCGCACCCCCTTAAACGTTATCATGCCGAGCAACAGAGATCATTGGTGAAGGTGATGAGAGGTCTGAGCTTCGCCACACACACACACACACACATACACCGGCCATGACACGAGATAATTCCCTCCACTCAAGAATACAATGGTGCTAACGGGCTTAACTTACCGCTGCCATCATCACTCGCGAATGGTGAGCCAACAGAGGTGAGGTGGGTAATAAGGACTGCAGGAATTAGCAGGGGGATAGAAAGAGGAAAGGCAGGAATCGTAATACTTGTCTATAGGTATGTGATAGCCATTTGAGTTGGTGCAGCGAAGTGAAAAGTAGGGATGAGGCAAAACTGGTGAGGTAGGGAGAGAGTGTTCATAGCAGGAGTGTGCAAAGTAGCAATGTATACAGCAGGTTAAGCAAGAAGGGAGTGTCCATGACTGAAATGTGAAAAGCTAAGTTGTGGGAGTAAGGCTGTGTTCAAGCTAAGAGAAAGTGGTTTGTCTTTAGAGTTTTTTAAAGGATTTCAGACATGATTGGGGTAAGATGTATAAAGTGGGAATAGGTTGGTGGTTGTGTGGGGGTGGAGTGGGGCAGGGGGGGACCTCGACTAGGGCACCAGCGCTGCGGTGGGAGCCCTGACACCCTGACACGGCCGCCAAGACTCCACTTTCCAGCAGCATTGTCTCGCCGAAGTGGTTACGTGAGGGAGGAAGCTCGGGTCACAGGTGCCACGGGAGGAGGGGACGGGGAGGAGGGGCGCCACGGATCAGGGGGCGAGGGTCAGGGTGCCAGGCATGAGTGCAGGAACAGCCAAGGGCGAAGGAAGACGCAAGCATGCACCAGATAAACCAGAAAATCTCAAGCAAAAATCAGACCCAAGCGCAACAGAACTAGACTGAAGTGTAACGGAACCAAACAGACACATTGACTTGAAATATCAGTGACTAATTATCAATTGATGTACTGTAGCTCCTTCCTCCAATTTAATTCAAATGTAATGCATACAGAGTGACACAGAAACAATGACCACAATACATAATACTTCTGGAGGGAGAAGGATAATTACAGGGTTTCTTGTTGAGGTTCCGGTGGAGGGCTGTATGGCCCTGTCAGTGTGGCTTTCACCCGAGCCTGAACGAGTGTTACTTAGGGTCGTAGGCAAGAACATACGTGGTGTGGACGATGACGTAGTACCGAAACGATGACTCCATAGACACACTACAGAGCCATCGTAAAGGTACTACGAAATCGTAAACACCACGAATGTTCTTGTCAGAGGCCCTTAGAGAGGACGTGGCCAGGTCGACCTCCTACTGTGTCTCATTCCCCACGACACAATATAATCTTATCAACCAACTCAGAAATACAAGTCTAATAATTTATCTACCTTTCAATCAAGGCACCTGCAATATGATCGGAAACTCCTCAACCCTGAGAAGCAAAACAACACCTTTGCTGAAAGAGTCTTTTCGTGGCACTGTGTGGAGGAATCAATATAGAGTCCAATAATGTTACAACATTGCAAGACCACATATATTGCAACAGAATATTTCTTGTCCGTTTTCCTAGTGAAGTGAATGGCCAAACAATTTTTCTCTGAACACATCTTATTTGGTGATTGGTATGTCGACTATTTGGTAACTCCTGGAATCAGGCGTGGGTTAGAACTAGACAGCATGATCTTTGGAGGTGAAGCAAGGCCTTGGTTTGTCGCAGTAGGTGGAGGGGGAGAGGAAGGAAGGAAGAATAATATTGGCTTAGGAGGTGTAAGTGTATGCGTATGTGTATGCGTGTGTGTGTGTGTGTGTGTGTACTTTTTTTTTTAAGGGGAGGTGAAGAGATCGCCCTGGAGATGATGTTAATAGAGGAAGCTTGTGGTCTCCGCTTTTTATTCCCGAGTTTCTTATGAACACAGGTGGCTGGTAAACACTGTCGGAGTCTGGTAAGATCTGTGGAACTACATGATGCTAAGTAGTGAGTGTTGCTTTGCACGTTTATACTTATAATAGGTTTCAAATACCATCGTGCTTTTAATTATTAGGTTTCTGCAAAAATTTGGGAATAATTTAGGAAAAATTATTCACCTGGGAGAAATTCCATTAAAATGAGGTGTATTTTTTATTACTAATTCTCGTATGTGATGAGGTCGCATGTATTTCAGAATTTTATGGAGATGATACCGTATGTCAAGATAACAATAGTCTACAGGAAATCCCCGACTCAGAGAGGACTACATGATGTAGGCAATGGAACAAACCTTTGAACTTCTAACTACATCTGTATAATATAATATCAAATAACCTGAAACTAGTTGACCGGTTTAAAAAATATTGTACAACATTTAGATTAACAAAGCAATATATTTTTGTTTACACCCTAAATGCCACCTAATATATTCCCACATTCATAATGCCAATTCTTTATTATCCTTGTAAATTAAATGGTGTGACTAATGTATGTTATCTGTGGGGCAATATAATCATGTTGTGAGAAATCAAGGCGTGTCATGATCTCTGATTACCTCCAACCCCTGTGGTGCCCTTAGATGCTCCTTGATAAGAAAGAGATGTGACCCTTATGCTGAGGATCCATTAGAATGACGAAGGTGTAAATGTTGCCTTGCCGCTGATGGGCTTCCAGACGGCTGCTAGGAACACTACATTAGCCCATGATGACGGGGTGGCCTCACCTATCTCATGATTAAGACTTTACTGGGAACCTCTGGCCGTGGCTTCTGACTCGCCTTCCCGAGCCTCTTGTCCCACCCAGTCCCACCTTCAGCTGCCAGTAGGAGGTTCAAGTTAACATAGAGAAAGCACAGTCACCATTAACTTAGGACAACACATGTATTGTAATCGCGAACTCCATTCTGTTTTGAAGCCCGGTTACTAGTAGGTTCTTTTAAGAGTTCGAATACTAAAAGACAACAGGTGAAAAATGGAAACATTTGATTCAAGAATCTAAGAGAATAATTCAAGCGACAGAATATGTATCAATCAGAACTGTGGGTGACCCATTGATAGATTTTAAGCAAATATGAAACACCAAAATACTAAAACACCAAGCACATAATATTAATGGTATGCCGGACATTGACACGACTGTATTTGAAAGCATTAAAGAATTCTAAAAACTATAGAAATGCCAGTCCAGTCAGAGTGCAGTAAAAAATAATGGTGGAAACTTCAGCCACAAACTCGAGGGTGTCGCGGCCTTCGTAGAAATCACCCAGATTCACCTGAGATTTGAACTGAGATATCCGGAGATTTGGGGGACGAAGAGCAAAGTGTGAGGAAGGAGGGAGGAGGGAGGGGGGTGGGGGAGGGTGGTAGTGGGAGCAAGAGACCGGGTCAAGCCACACGGGCGACGGAGGTCAGGGGTCGCGGCCACCTCTATTACCTTCCGGCCCGGCCTCTTTTTTTTCACTAGCTGGCTTCACAACCCCAATTAATGTGGTATGTGTTGCTCCCGCCATCAGCTCTGCCCGAGGCCTTGTCCATGTTGCGCCCGAGGCACTCTTTATACGGTGTCCATGATCCTAATATGCACAATAAATGCAGGATATAGCCTAATGAGATATATATAGTAATTTCTACTTTTTATCTTCATCAAGTGAAAGTTTCTCTTCCAATAGAGATGCCTTATTTATTCTGTCTAGCAATAAAGCACTTCACTTTAGCCAGCTGATTTTTACTGCCATCTGCCCCAGGGTTCCCCTTAGAAGTCCGTGACCTCCGTGATGGCGGAGTGCCGGGTCAACCTTCCTAATGCCTCAAGCTTCCAGTGACCCGCTGCTGACGACGACCTCTCTCTTCAAGCCGAGATTACCGTCATCTCAGTAAACATAATGATCTTCCGCAGTTCTTTCACCTGTTCAATAAGGGCTATTGTACACAGGATAATGTATAAGTCTATCTTTAATTTATAGTTTGCTCCTTAGCGATGCGTTACTAAAATTCAAACGCAGCTAAAACCTAAACCATGAATACTGAAATGCATTAAATAACATTATCTGCAACTGCTGTTACATATACAATGATGAACATACAGCAATAGCAAACTGGTGTGTTACCTTATTATGAAGTGCTGACGTGCAACAAAAGACACCAACCTGATATATTCTACTACTACATTGATAAAACAAACCCATGTATGAAGATGTGGTTAATAAGGCTGAATTCCTTTAAATATCCCGTGGGTTTCTGTTCGTACCTCATCTCACTTCAGAATATGGATCAAACTGAGGCAGGAAGAATACCATGCCAACCCACCTGACTGACACTCCCACCTTCCAGACAGTTATAGGAGGAACAAAGGTGAGGAAGGGGTTACTCAGGGTGAGTGAGGGTCCACCCTAACCCTGACCGCAGAAACAGAGAAGGAGAGGAGTGACTGGGGGCTAGGGTGAGGGGGTGATTGGGGGGCTGGTGAGGGGGTGATTGGGGGAGGGTTAGGGGGTGATTGGGGTAGGGTTAGGGGGTGATTGGGGGAGGGTTAGGGGGTGATTGGGGGAGGGTTAGGGGGTGATATAGGGATGGGGCGGGAAGGTGAGGTGGGTGGTGGTTCGGATATGCAGAGGGTACAAAAAGTGGGGTGGGTGGGTGGGTGAAAATATGGGTGTGAAAAGCTGGTATATGGGTCACATGAGACAGATGGAAGGTGGTAGGGGAAAGGGCAGGGGTTGTATAGGGTAGGTAGTTGGGAATAGGTAAAGGAAGAAGAATAGGGGTGACAGGGGGAGGAATAAGCAATGAGTGAAAGGTGGCGAAATGAGAGGGGGATGATAGATGGATGATATCGGGTGTGGGTGGGAGTGATAGAGGGGTGGACAGGTATAGGAATAAGGTGGAAGGGGAAGGGTGCAGTGAGGTAATAGGGAGGGAGGGAAGAGAGGGAGTGTCGGAGGGAAAGAGGAAGGAAGGACGGACGGGAGCACCTCAACCTGCACACTCATCACTAACAAATGAACAAAGGAACAAAGAGGGTGGCAACGGGTCACCCAGGACTACGACTACGATAACCGTGAAAACGCTGAGGAACAAAGAAGTTGGAAGGCGGAGGGTCCAACAACAACAACAACAACAACAACAACAACAACAACTACAAAACTACTACAACAGCAACAACAACAACAACTACATCAACAACAACAACTATATCAACAACAACAACAATCACGATCTCTTGAACTGCAGGACAAAGGTCTGGAGGCCAGCTGACGACAACCACGACCTCCAGTCCTCACCCACCGTATTACATCCACTGCTTGAATGACATTTCAATACTTGGATGGCTAATGCATGAATACATTACAGATGTGGTCAGAATCCAATGTTCCCTCGCTTAACTGTGGATGGATTATTAATTTTCTCTTTTATTTACAAATTAAGCTTGTCGTGCATGAGAACTGGAGACAAAGATAAGTATATATAGCCATGCACGTAGGCCTATAGAAAATAAAAATCATATGCATTGTCATAATAAGACAACAAATAAATGATGTATATATCTAGCGCAAATGGATTCAATCTTCACTTCTATTTATTACCTGGATTGTCTTTCACTTCTACTGGTAAATGAATGGATTTGGAACAATCAAATTTTACACTTAGAATTCGGAAATGAAGATGATTGGTTTCCTCCCATTTATTAAAAAAAAAAAAAAAAAAACGTAAAACACTTAAATGCGGATCACCAGGGGATGGAATCACTGTAGCCCAAACTAAGGTCGAGGCCAAGTGTACGTCAACCAAGCACAGGAACAACATTCATATAAGCCAAGAACAATCTGTATTATTATTATCCTTGACTGCCCCACTACTGCTGCCAGACTTCCCGGGACTACAGGTCATGGCTCAACGATTTTACTTTGGTGACGGAGAGCCTTGAGAACTCGATTTATCTCCCACACCACAACTGTCACTTGGGCCTGAGCTGCACCAGGGTTAAAGGTAACAGATATATTCCCAGTCTGACGAAATTATGCGAGGAGTATAAGAAATGTTATCCCATATTGACAAGATTCAATACAATGGTATAAGTTGTAAGATAAAGTTAGTGTTTGAAAGACTCAGTCTGCTTTGATTGATTAATAAGTCATATGAATGAATTTCAATGTTGTTGATCCAGTAAACATTCGTTTGCCTTAGTATTTTCCCTCCTCCAAACGTAAAATGTTCATGTCAGCCAGAGCAGCACAGCAGCCTAGTGGTAGACACGTCATGCTCACCACATGCACCCAATCTTGATTTTTATTCATCGCACACATCAAACACATGCGGGCCACAAACAAGTGAGGCAAGGCTCTTGGTTCGCCACCACACTATAGTACAGTAAAAGCAGATGTGTCCTTTACCATCAAGGGTCACTGCAATCGCTTGGCTTGTAGTGCGACATCATCAGTTTATCTCTTCCTGTACACAACTAAAGGAAGCTTAAATAAATATTTATTAATTGATTTAATTTAATATCCATACCACGAGTTTCAGAATTCATCCTCAAGCAGGCGGGTCTATATGACTTTTAACCATGACTGTACAAAGATACACACTCCCTTATCCCAACACATAAAAACAATCTGGAGACAGGAAGGTGGTAAGAACAAGGCATTAACACAGAGGACGAATAGGAGAGGAATATAAACCAAGGATGCATGACCGGATGCCAAGAACGGTTTCGACTCTTCTCACACTCGGGTACAATTACATATTCCGGCTTCTGAGGGATGGATGGTCTTTGTTTTGGCCACGGTGCTATAGTTATACATACAGCCTCGTGGGTGACCGGAAGGAGGGAACTTGGGAACCTCTTTCTTATCTGATGACCGACCGACCTACACAGATACAGACAGACTCCTGGAATTGGTAGACTACATAGACGGAACATACTTCTTTCACTCGCCAAAATCATCAACCCACTGGATTAGATTAACCGCGACCCTCAGGTAAAGCATTATGTCATGGCTGCATCATTATGGATTATTATATACAGTATTTAATTGAACATTGCAGAATTATACTTCCCCCGAATGAAGGCTGTAACCATGAGATCCAAGCACTGGGTACACACACACACACACACACACACACACACACACACACACACACACACACACACACACACACACACACACACACACACACACACACACACACACACACACACACACACACACACACACACACACACACACACACACACATATTACCAGTAACATTAGATTATATACTTTACTTATTATTCAAGGTAATTTCCAAATTGACTTTCCACTGTGATGGTATGATGAGGTACGTGATTCGATTAAGACGTTGTTGTAGTGAATATGATAACAAGACAGTGTGCTGTAAGTGCTTAGAGTATAAGGTTGTGATGAGTGGTAGTGTTGTCAACTGAGTGTGAGAGTGTTGCCGAGTCTTGAGCAGGGCAGATTGAAAGGGTCGTGTTATACTTAATGATGTCTGAAGAGGTGCTGCGAGTTGCGTGTGGCCAGTACAGTATATATAGGTGTTGTCTGGGTGGGGTTAGTAGATTGCATTGGTAGGTGATACGAACATAAGGCGGTCGATATCAACAGCACAACACAGGTTGGAGGCTGTGTAAGTTATCATGCGCTATCAAGTGCGGGCAACAAGAGATGTCCAAATTGCATGCAGTATGGGTACGTCAGGTTGCATGAGTTGGTATGTGGTGGATAGTGCATGTGATGCACATGTTTCTGTTTCACGCGAATAGTTGTAACAGGTTGCTTGTCAGGCAGCGTGCAATAGTGTTAGGTAACTTTGGGCAGGGTTGTGTTATATTAGAGGGTGTGAGGTAAACAGTGAGGATTGTAGCCGTGGTCAGCTGGTAGCACCTGGCTCGTAGAGGTCCTGACCGTGACCCTGTGAGGCCCGTGTGCAGTCCTTCCTCACGCCAGGATGGCCTCAGGCTCATACACAGTCCTTTGTCTGTGGCCATCAGGATCCCAGGGGCGCCTACATACACACACACACACACATGCCCCTTCCACAAGGGGACGTGAGAAGTTGGGTGGCAATGAGTGATAAAGGGTACGGTATATATTTTACGCATTATACTGTACATAATTAGCTTATATTCACATAAGCAGATATAAATATATGCTTATTTACATGCAGTATATACATGTACAGTTGGCCACAGTACTGTAATGAATGGTCTACTAAGTGACTTGGCGACTGCAAAACAACAAACCTAATAATAATGTTGCATTGCAGTTACGTTGTCTTACATTTTCTCTATGTTGTAAACCCTCGAAAACAAGAGTGGGAGTACGAATTCTTTTGGCCAATAGTACATATATACGATATGTATACATGTACAGTTGGGGAATAATGTATCTGAACACTGTTGGCGGCTTCTGGCAACATCCCCAAAAGTAAACACATAAATGAGAGAAACTATTTATGAAATGAAGGATAACTTTTATTTCACTGTCTGTGGTTGGTCGACGTCACCCAATATCAGTTATCATTATGTAGTAATGAATAAATTTTGTCTAGTACTAACGTTTTTATCACTGACATTGTTACCAGAAGCCGCCAACAGTGTTCAGATACTTTGTTCCCCAACTGTACATAACCTCTCTAAACAGTTCTCTGTATCGTAGCCACCTGGTCCTGTTCTAGTGTGTGATTAAAATAGCATATTGTTTGTAGTCACTTTTATGAAGACACGTGTCATTGGTGAAGTGAACGTGCGAGTCGGATTTCAAGCATTTGTCCTAGTCACGGAACACATATTGTGACGTAATGTTCTACTAGCTTTCAACTTTTGAGCTGAACAGATAAACCTCGAATTTTGTTCACATATATATATTCTAAAACCTGCTGCAGAGTTATTGTATGTGATATTAAGGGAACAATGTACAGTACTTCATATTGCACTCACTCTGGATACAAGTAGGCTACGAGGGTGAGCTCCTTGTTCCTTTCCTGTCTATTCCCCCCATGACACTCACAGTCGTGATATGCCATCCATAAAGCCTGTGTACAATTGTCATATTGTTATTTCCTTCGATTTAAAATACTGAAACGTTTATATGTCGAGTTATAACATCGGTGTCAGTGTGTAAGGTAAATGACAACATAAACAGAAAATACAAGTTTCAACTTCCTCTATGATAAATACTGACGACGCACTTAATAATGAAAAAGGCACTTCAAAAAATTCAACACGAAAAGAATTGCCCACTGTACTTACATTTTCCTCCTTGGTGCATGCAGTGGTGAGGTCAGACGTCAGCACATGATGACCTGGAAATAATGACAGCAGTTTGTGAATCAGTATCTTTACTTTTTAACATTGAGCACACATTACATCGTCTCTCTATCCCTTCTTCTGCATCCTTCACTATACTCCAGTCCTGTAGCTCCTCCTCTGGCTCCCACTCTCCATTTCCTGCATTCTCTTCCCACTTCTAACCATTTTACGTAGGCTACTCCCCCTCATATACTCTTACCTCTCTCTCTCCCCCCACCTCCTACAATTATCTCACTTCAACTATGTAGTACCTCTTTTCCATACTCCCTTCCACCATTTACTCCATCCACCTTCTATCTCTCCTTCCATCCACCCTCTATATCTCCACCTTCTGCATTCACCATCCCCTTCCTTTCCTTCCCCTGTATCCTACCTCTATCTCTCCCTCCATCCCTCCTCCCTTTATCTCTCCCTCCAACCCTCCACTTTCTGCATTCACCATCCCCTTCCTTTCCTTCACCTGCTGCGTTCCCTTCCCTCCCTGCTGGGTCGTCGTGAAGTGTTGTGAATAGCGAGGAGGACCGACAACCTAATTAGTGCTATCTGTACCAATCTATCGGTCAGCTGCATGCACGGTCGGACAGTGGACAGCCTCAGTCCTGACCACCAGCCTCAAATCTTAATGAGTCTGACACGGTGACATTTTGCCAGTCTCTCGGAGTCAGCACACAGCTCTCTCTCTCCCTTCTCCCTCCCTCCTTCCTTCCCCTTTCTAATTGTGTACATAACGTATCGTACACAAACAGAGTTGCTGAATATACACGTATGACCTGAAGCTTTATACTTATATCACATATTGTCCCTTGAGAACAATAATAACAAAAAACAAAAAGACGTAAACAAAGCATACAATACTAGTGTGTTACTTCAGTTAAGAAAAGAAAAATGAGATACGTATTGTCACATCTACAGAAAGGCGTTAGTTAATACAGCCACAATAATGAAGTAGGAAAATAATTACACATTGCATATTATTATCATCAGCCTCACACCTCATATCCCAACAAGACCCATGCAGGAAGGGGGAGGAGTGAGGCCAGTGTTGTTGTTCTACGCAGGGAAGGAACGGGATATAAATTATGTAGGAACTTGTGAGTGTCGCCAGCTATGTATGTATGTATGTATTCCCTTGACAAACATATACCATTTTGTACAACATCGATATATTGCACCTCCGGGTCTCAGTGGAATTGGATATTTAGAGTGTGGCTGAAAGAAAGTTGGTGTGGGCAGTTGAATGTAAGAACTTGTGGGAATTTTGTTAATTAAGGGGGAGCAGGTACAAAATCTTGCGTGAGTAGCGAGTGAAGGGTAGCTTATAAAATATATATGTAGATAGCGATCGAGACAGAAGAATGGAAAGTCAGAGATAAATATAAGAAGATAGATCGATGGACATTGATATATAAATTGATATAGAGATAGATGTTTACTAACAAATAGAGAGATAGATTGGTAGATGGATGGACAAATAGTGAGCAATATATAAATAAGGGTGGAGCATTAGGAATTATTTGAGAGAGAGAGAGAGAGAGAGAGAGAGAGAGAGAGAGAGAGAGAGAGAGAGAGAGAGAGAGAGAGAGAAAGTAAAGTAAGTAGAGGGTGAGAGACAATGGGTGGTGGGTGTGAGGTAAGAGTTTAAATCACAGGACGGAAGAGTCAATTAAGGGACGTGTCTTCTCCCCCCCGTCCCCCATCTTCATTAGTCCACCCCGGGGGGCGCTGAAGGGGGTGGCGGGGTTATTGGGAGGAAGGGCACGGCAGGGGAGAAGAAAGGGTGAAGGGAGAAGAAGGGGTGAGGGGGAAAACGAAGGAAACAGAGAAAAAAACGGAGGTATGAGAGGTAACAAGAGGAGAGAATGGTGTGGAATGCAACTAATGGCAATATATCTAATAAACATATCTAAAATGTCTTAAAAGTTCATCTCGTATAAATTCGGCATCAAAGCTTGTAATGGAGACGATGTCTGTTTACACACACAACAAGCATTGCAATATTCTTCGTTCACCTATAGTAGGCTAATATAGAAAACTAATAAAGAGATACCAAATGCTGCCATCACCAACATTTATTTTATATTACTTAGTTGTATGTAACACAAGACATTGCTCAGTATTCAGTGTAGTAGTTGTTTGATAAACCACTGCAAAAACGAATAATAAACACTGTTGCTTGTGGCAATAAGTGCCAGAAATAACGCTCAGTCTGCTTCCTTCCTTCCTTCCCAACCCTACCCCTCGTGGAAGAGTGGGGAGATTAGCACACTTGAGAGCACTGATGAAAGGAAGAGCAAGTTGGGCATGACGGAGCTTAATTATGTCAGCCAGTCTTCATTTTAAGTTGTGGCACTTTGTAGGAATTTATATAAGAAAGTAGGTTTGCTCTCTCTCTCTCTCTCTCTCTCTCTCTCTCTCTCTCTCTCTCTCTCTCTCTCTCTCTCTCTCTCTCTCTCTCTCTCTCTCTCTCTCTCTCTCTGCGAGAACACATGCAGTACATACCGACCTAAGATATTGAATGTAAGAAAGACTATAATTATACAGAAATTTACAGAAACTTTGTTAAATGAAATTGTACGAATAAAGGGTAAGTGACATGTACAGTTGGCAAAATATGAAGTGCGACAAATCTTGACGGAACGCTACTGTATAATCATCCACAACTATTTATAAACACCATAAGTAAATGAAATATACATATCCTTC
>JAWQEG010007375.1:0-7500 GCA_033782935.1 Petrolisthes cinctipes
GGTTATGGACGGTGAAATGAAAGGAGGAGAGTAGGTTGGAGAGGAGGATGGTAAGTACTGTAGTTAAGGGACCCTGTGATGTAGTAAGAAAATTGGAGGTAAATGAGTCCTTCAAATATTGCCACGAAACACCACCTATATGGAAGAAGCGTGTTTCGTGCCATAGTCAGGTGGAATCAAAAGCATCCCAATTCCTATACACGATCACGGCCTTTAAGTAGGTTTGTAAGTCTGTAGAAATGAAAGGAGGATAGTAGGTTGGAGAGGAGGATGGTAAGTACTGTAGTTAAGTTGGTTGGTAGGTAGGTAGGTAGAGAGAAGGGGGGGGGGTAGGTAATGGTTGGTAGATGGGTTGGTGCAGTAAGTAGGGAAGGAAGCAAGGAAGGAAGGAGGGCAGTAAGATGGTATAGTGTTTGGTAGATATTCAGTATGGATGGTTAATACAGTAGGTAGGTAGGGAGGGAAGGTGGTAGGCAACTTAGTAGGAGGGAAGCATAGATTTGTAGATAGGGAGTGATTATTGTAGATAGGGAGGATGGTAGGCATATGGTCAGGTTCGCAGGCTAATGAAGAAGAGAGAGGTGATGGTAGGAAAGTTTGTAGGGAGTGAGGATGGTAGGAAGGCAGGCAGGCAGTTAGGGAGTGAAGAAGTGAGGATGCAAGGTAAGTACGTAGGTAAAAAACGTAGGTAAAAAATGTATCTTAAACAACCTGGTGATGAGACAGCTAGGAAGATGGAGTAGCCAACGGAGAGAGAAAGAGAGGAGAAAAAGAGTTGCAGGCACGAAGAGATAATCAAGTTGTGTTGAAGGAAAGACAAGAATAAAAATATAAGCAAAAACTTAAACACAAAAATTATTTAATGTTAGTTTTTATAAATTACACACTCAAGATTGGATAACCAAAGTGTGATGTCAGCCTTATCATTGGAGCAGTCAGTTGTCAGCAAATTGAAGGCTATTAATTCCTCTAAACTATTCTGCAAAACTGATCCTCTATTCGTATACCAAAGTAGTCTGCTTCCTGGCATAATGTAGGGGATTCGACAGCCCTCTCAGTCGTTAACAAAAGGTGTTTCAGTTTATATGTCCCATGGTGCAGTACAACTCCTTTTACAGTATTTAAAATGTATGGTATTCTCTCGCTTCCGTCAGTGAAAATCGTGCAGATGTTGTGATCCTGAGTGACGAGCCTAAATGTGATTAGTTACAAATCCAAAGGTACAGAATGAAAGAACACAGCTTCGAAGATTATTTGTAGTAATAGAAATGTAAATATCAATAATTGGAAGGATCATATTAATGCATTTTATGCATCGAGTAACAATATTACATAATAACAGAAATAAATATTTACCAATTTCAAACGCTCGAAGTAAACTTTAAAGACACTGGAAATACCACGACCTGAGTTAAACTTGCGAACATTCGACATAAAAGGAGAGTGAGAGAAGGAATGTCTGAGGTTTTCTGAGAGGGGCGGGGTTAGGGCGTTGCGTGGTGGGGTGGATATTGCAGGTGAACTGAGGGGTCAGAGAGACAGTGAGGGGAGGGGCGCGACGGAAACCCCAACACAGCCCATGACCGCAACATAAAATAAGGAAAATATCCTGAAGGTTACATAAATTAAAACCAAAGCAAAACAAAAACATTACTGTATATACCAATTAAAACCGGAACAGTTGAATTGAAAGTACAAAACTTAATTACGCAATCAAGTAAGAAGTTATCCGGAATAGCCTACCTGATAAGATCACTTTCATCTTTAATACTTTATGGAAAAATGTGGAACTTGTGTTAATATAAACTGAAAACAACAAATTATACAACCAAAATAGAAAAGGATTACAGAATCGCCAAGAAAACCAAAAAGATACTCCTTGCCTTTACAACTTGAAGAATTCCCGGAAAAAAAAAATTACCCCAAAACTAATGTGTGCATGCCCGCGCACGCTCTACCCCCACACTAATGTTTAGAGACTCAACACCCGGAGAAAAAAAGGGGCTTCACTCCAAGGTATAAAAGTAGCGAAAAAGACAAGTAAAGGAAAACATGAGGAAACGCATGCATAATCCCCTTACTGATTCTCCTCATCAATTATTAAGACATTATCAAGGTCGATTTAAATGTGGTAGGAATATCAAGATAAGACCAACGAATGTTAAGAGATAATAATAATAATAATAAAAAAAAAACTAGACTTGTAAGGATTGCAGGGCGAGAGAGAATAGTACTGCGAACATTTTTGGAAAATTCGCAAACTTTGTACATTTAAGGAATATAAAGGCGAAGGGGAGTGAAAATAGTGAGAGTGGAGAGGGCAAGGCAGGGCAGGGCAGGGCAGGGCAGGGCAGGACTGTCGGGGTCACCACCAGGGGGAAGCCAAACAGAGGGCGAGGTAAGGCGTGAAGGAGACGCTGAAGGAGGGAGGTGAAGGGCCCTCCTTACTCCTGCAGGAGGGCGGGGCACAATAGACGAGGGGGAAGGATACTGTGTATGTGTGTGTGTGTGTTTTAGAGTTCTGGGGATGTGTGTCGTGTGTGCGTGCGTACATGTGTGTGTGCGTGCGTGCGTGCGTGCGTGCGTGCTTGCATATATGTGTGTACTGTCAGCGTGTAGGTGTTGTAAGAGTGAGCGAGTACGTATGCGTAATAGAGTACTTCACTTGCCTTCACTAGTAACGAACACAGCGTCCGGTGGGTTTGGCGAAATGTGGCACCACTGTGTTTGTTTACTCGTGGTAATACTAAATGAATGGACAGAACTCACTCCTATGATAGTATCCACCATAAGGACGCTATGTAAGCAAACACAGTGGTGCCACATTCTTCTCCTCATCTTTTCCTCCTTAGTGTCCCTTTCAACATTCCTTCCTCGTTAGACCACCCCCAAAAAATATCACCCCTTCTTCATCTTCCGTTTCCTCCTCAACCCCCATTTTTTCCCACTTCGATTTTCGTCCTCCTGCCCTCTATTGCCACCACCACCTGTCCACTACAACCACCTCCTCCTCCTCCTCGTGTCCAGTATTAAAACCACCACCACCACCTGCCCCTAGCACCACCACCACCTGTCCCCTACCACAAGCCTCCCACCACCACCACCTGCCCCCTACCACCACCACCACCACCACCACCACCTGCCCCCCTACCACCACCACCTGCCCCCTACCACCACACCTGCCCCCTACCACCACCACCAGCCTCCTACCACCGCCACCACCCGTTCCCAACCACCACCTGCCCCCAACCACCATCACCTCCACCACATCCTCCTGCCCCTACGCCCCCCCTTACTATACCCCCATAAAGCCAGCGAGAGGCAGGACCACCGAGGTGACTTCACTAACTGGCACAATATATTCCCCATTAGCGGTCGGGTCGTGTTTCAGCCCCGCCCTGCCCTCGCCCCCCGTCCTCTTCACCGATTTATGTTTTTTTTTTTTTTTTTTTTTTTTTTTTTTTTTTTTCGTATTGTTTTCTTTTCGGTCATTTTCCTGCTGTTTGTTGTCCTTGTTCATATTTATCTCTACTCCCCTCCCTCTCGTCCCCTGCCTCTTCAGTGTTGATATTTCCGTCATATTGTTTCCACTCGTGTCATTTCTCAGATGCTTGTCCCAGCCAGCCTCTTTCTATCGTGGCCTCTGCCCTCCCATCTCTCTCCATGTTTTATCTTTCCCTCGTATTTTTTCCACCTTCTCTGTGTCATGCTCCTGCCCTTGCCCCCCTGCCTTTCCCTCTGTTTTATATGAATTTTCTCTCGTATTTTGTCCATTGCTGTCATATTCCTCCTGCTTGTCTGTGCCTTTTATCCTTCCTCCTTGCCTATCCCTCGGTCTTATATTTCATTTGTCTTACTCCATTGTTTCTTTTCCCTTCATTTCTTCATGTTCGACTCCATTTATTACTATCCCTGTACACGTCACATGCTGTATAGGATGGCAGAGGGTAACCGTATAAAAAAAAAAAAAAAAAAAAAAATAATAATAATAATAATTATAATGAAAATAATAATGATTCCTTCCTATTTTCTCAATCGGTTTCTCCTTTAGCTCAATTATACTAAGGATTTTCAATCATTTTATCTATCACTTTCCTCATTCTCCTCATAGCCTCTCGTTCCCTCCTACCCCTCCCTCTTTGTCCCTCTTCCACTATCCCCTCCCCTCCTATCCTGCTCCTCCTCCTCCTCCTCCTCCTCCTCCTCTTCTCCTCCTCCTCCTCCTCCTCCTTGTCTCTTACCCCTGTCCATGTCTCTTCTATTCGTATCTCACCTTGTATCTGTCTCCCTCTCTTTGTATCTCTCCAAGTCCATGTGTTTCTCTCTCTCTCTCTCTCCCCCTCCCTACCCTCTTGGCCTCTGCCCTCTGCCCTCACCCTCTTCAGTTTTCTCCGTTTCCTTCGCTTGCACCCCGTACACTTTCCCATGCCCTCACACACCCACCCACCCACCCAACCCCTTCCATAATCTCAAACTGACCCTTTCTCTCTCTCTCTCCTCACACACCCACCCACCCACCCACCCACACACCCCCTTCCATAATCTCTCTCTCTCTCTCTCTCTCTCTCTCTCTCTCTCTCTCTCTCTCTCTCTCTCTCTCTCTCTCTCTCTCTCTCTCTCTCTCTCATCTCTCTCTCCTCTCTCTCTCTCTCTCTCTCTCTCTCTCTCTCTCTCGTCTTTTCTTTTAATTCTCATAATATAGTTTTAGTCAATTTGTTTCCTATCTCCCCATCTCACCTTGCCATTCCTTACCAATGATTCCATTAACTCCTTTACTCCTCTGAGTTGTCCACCTCCCCTTCATCTTCCTTTCTCTGTTTTATCTCAATTTTCCCTCCCCTATCTCTCCTTTTATCTCAATTTTCCCTCCTCTACCTCTCCTTTTATATCACCATCCTCTCTCTTAAAATACACTCTCCTTGTTTATCATCTCTTGTATCTTTTCCATCTGTACCAATTAATGTCAACCTCTCCCTTCATTCTTCTGCTCTCCCTTCCTACTCTTGTATCTATCTATCTATCTATCTATCTATCTATCCTATGTCCTCCTTCCTTCTCTTGTATCTATCTGTCTATTCCATTTCCTCCTTTTTCATTCACTCTTCCTATGCACTTTCCATCAACAGACCCAGGCAGGCATCACTGATCTTTTTTTCCCATCACCTTACTCTGTTGTCTCTTCATCTCACTCCTCCACTAGCCTACCCCTTTCTTCTCCTTATCTTTTCCCCTCTTCTTTCCCTTCATTTTATTTCTCACTTCTTTCCCTTCGTATTTTTTTTCTCACTTTCCCTTCATATTCTATTTTCTCATTTCTTTCCTTTCATTTGTTTCTCTCTTACTCCTTTTCATTTTCTTTCTACCTTCCTCACTTTCATTTTCTTTACGCTACTCATTATTTCTTCTCCTTTCTTCCTTTTCATTTTGTTTTCTCCTCTCCTTTTCATTTACTTTCTCCATTCTCATTATCTTTTCTCTCTTCCACTTTATTTTAATTTTCCTTTTATGTACTTTTTTTCTAACATAAGACTTGGTCTCCATAACTTCCTTTCCCTCTCCCTCTTTCTCCTTCTTTCATTCCCTTCACTTTCTGTCCTCATTCCTCTTCTTCATTATCACGCTTCTCTCTCTTGCTTTCCTTATCTCCCTTTCTCTCTCTCTTTCACCTTTTCTCTCTTTCACTTTTTCTCTCTTTTTAACTTTTTCTCACTTTTTCTCTCAACTTTTCTCTTTTTTCTCAATTCTCTCTCTTACCTTTTCTATCTCTTTCACCTTTTCTCTCTCCCTTTCACATTTTCTCTCTCTCTCTCACCTATTATTCCCTGTATTCTCTGAGTCCCTTGGTTCCTATTCTCCGGCTTTCTCTCATTTTCCTCACATTCTCTTTCTCCATCAGTCTCCTTCTCCAATTACTTCAGTATTCTCTCTCTCTCTCTCTCTCTCTCTCTCTCCTCTCTCTCTCTCTCTCTCTCTCTCTCTCTCTCTCTCTCTCTCTCTCTCTCTCTCTCTCTCTCTCTCTCTCTCTCTCTCCACCCCACCCTTCCATTTCCACCTTTTTCTCCCCCTTCTCCACCCCCACCCTTTCCTCCCCGTTCGCCCAATTTCCCCCCATTTCCACCCATTCCATACCCCTCCACTCCACCCCTTCCATACCCCTCCACTCCACCCCTTCCATACCCCTCCACCCCACCCCTTCCATACCCCTCCACCACCCCTCCACCCTCGCACCCGGATTACTGCTGCGCCAATTAAAAAGGGAAGGACAAGATAAATACGATATTAATTCAGGTTCACCAGGGGGTTACAACTGAGATCACTGTGGCACCCTCCTCCTCACCCACCCACCCCCGAGCCCCTTCTGAGGAGACCAGGGCGGTTTCCTTGGTAGAGAGAGAGAGAGAGAGAGAGAGAGAGAGAGAGAGAGAGAGAGAGAGAGAGAGAGAGAGAGAGAGAGAGAGAGAGAGAGAGAGAGAACAGTAAACATATACAACTTCCTTTTTAATGCAGTGGTGCGTGTGTATATAATAATTATTAATGATCATAATAATAATAGCAAAGAAAGGATGTGAGAGAAACAATGTAATGAAGAAGGGGAGAGAGGGACAGCATTACTATAATAACAGGTGGAAAGAACAAAGAACAAAATAACCACCCAACAAGCACTCTTCCCCAAGGTGTTCTTATGAAATGGTTTAATAATAATAATAAAAATAACAATTCAATAATAATAATAATAATAATAATAATAGTAATAATAATAGTGATGATGATGATGATATAATATAATAAAATAAGGAACACATTACAACATGACAACCTCCATCACTAACAAGCTACGTAAAGAGAGCAAAAGAACAGAATACGACTTCCTTCACACACACACACCCTTTTATCCAAGCGATTTTTCTTCCTTTTTACCTTCCTTCGTTTCTTCTTTTCTTTCTTCATTTCTTCCTCCTTTTTTCCTTCATATCTTCCTTCGTTTCTTCATTTCTTCCTCCTTTTTTCCTTCATATCTTCCTTCGTTTCTTCCTTCATTTCTTCCTTCCTTGCCATGCTCCCTACTTTCTATCATCCTTCCCTCCTTTCCACTCTCCCTCCTTCTCTTTCATCTCCTATTTCCCTCCATTTCACTTTCCTACCTACCCTCCCTCCTTCCCTCATTCTACCTTTCCTCCCTTCCTCCTACCTTTCCTCCCTTCCTCCTCCTACCTTTCCTCCCTTTCTCCTCCTACATTTCCTTCTTTCCTTCCTTCCTCCCTCCCTCCTCCTACCTTCCCTTCCCTTCCTTCCTCCCTCCCTCCTCCTACCTTCCCTTCCCTTCCTCCTCATACCCTCTCTCCCTCCCTCCCTTCCCTCATCCTACCTTTCCTCCCTCCCTCCTCTCTCCCTCCCTCGTTCCATTCCCGACCGTGGTGTAATTGTTGACTGATCCAACCTGTAATCAAGAGAGAAAAAGTGTAAATATATAAATAAATAAATACACACTATAGGATCCCA
>JAWQEG010007375.1:12500-30000 GCA_033782935.1 Petrolisthes cinctipes
AGGCGAGAAAGATGAGAGGAGGAGGAGGTAGAATGAAGGGTAATAAAGAGAGAAAGACGGCCCTCTGACCCTCTGCAGGTGTTCAGCCACAACACGTCGAGATCATTTTTTGTCTCTTGTCCCAATTATTATGCTTATATCTGGGCGGGTCCCGAAATATTCTCATAATACACCCTGTTCACTCTCCTCTCATCTCATCTCATCTCACCCCCTCTTCTCTCCTCTCCTCTCCCTGCACGCTTGTCTGCTGTTTTCTCTTAGGGAGGGACTCTCAAGACATGTTTCAGAGAGGCTGTGATGACTGTTGTTTTGTAAGATGATGCACAGTCACGGTCAATATAATTTACCCACTCATAGGATTTTGCACTGATGAAATGAATCTCCGAACAGTTTCAGGTTTAATTTTCCTAAATCATACAGGGTCTTTGGTACAGTATTATAAGAAAGTAAAGGTACTACTGTATATATTAATTTATTTTTGAGGACAGATGTTTCTTACCACACGTTTAAAGTTGAATCAAACTCCACTGGGATAATACAAGCAGAAAATATGACACATTCAGGTTGGAGATTTATTCAGTTTGGTTTGATTTCCCTGAAAGTAGTAAATAACTATCGTCCGCGTTAGTTATTTACGACTTGCATATTTTAAAAAGAATAATCTGGTACTTATTCCCTCGAGGAAAACATTGCCTACCTAGAGAGATAATGCAACTTTTTTTTCTCACAGAAGAGTTGGTAATCATATAACAATAAAACATTTATTATGCCTTGTGCGTGTTCAAATCTCTTCACATTAGGGTGGAGGCAGCATAACATTGAATCGTGTAGAAGCTGGAATCCCTGTCTTCAAGTTACCAGGTTCAGGTTCAGACGGGACGACTACAATAATTTGATTAACCTAACCACGAAGCTTAATGGCAGACTCAGTGGGTGGAGGTAGAAAATTTCTTCATCAAATTCCGCCAAGAGGTCATATTTAAGTGATAAAGGCCCCACTTATCAGGAGGTTCTGCAGGAACATCAGGTGGCGTTGTACAGGTACCACCAAAAGTCCTGTCGCTCCTTCCCATCTGGAGGGGAAAACAGTTATTCAGTGTCGCATGAATTTGACCTTGTTATCTCTTCCACCTGACTCTTTTGGGGTATCGCTTATTTTGGGCGAATTGGAGGGGACCTGATTCATCTACACTATGCCTGGAAACAAAATTAACCTTAATGTTACGAACACGAGATCTTTTTCGTGACAATTTATTTACCGTCAAGAGTAGTTCCCTTGAACACCAGGCTTCTTGCTTTCACTCCTGGAGGCATTATATTGGAGGCATTGTATTGTTTGTTCACGACGGGATTCAACATGAAACAGCAGAGGCGGAAGGATTTAAGGTGGCGGGTTTACAGCTCTGCAAAGACTATGTTACCATTTATGTCAGTAGAGCAATGAAACTATGGACGAACAATTATTCTACATTTTAATGATGCCTATTCGAAACATTGTACCATTTTCTAGTTTGATGTAAATATGAATAGAGGGGGATCACTGTAAAGAGTAGACATTGTATGAAGTAATAGTTACATAAATATGCAAAATTGAAAACAGGATATGAGAAGCCATAATAGAAAATTGCTTCGATGTTGCTCATTCCAATCCTAGAGAAAATATTGAGAAACCTTTCGTTTATTTATGACGGATGTCCCGGTATTAATTTTCTCTGAACCAGTTTACCGACCAACCATAACGAGACAACAGAAATAGTTATATGTTCGCTCTGAATATTGTCATAGATCCAATGTGACAGGTACTATTTTTCATTTACTGTACGATGTTCCCTTCTGTTTATCAATCATCGCTGCCCTGTGCTCTCGGCAGTAGGAGACAACGTTTGTGAGGCAAAATTGTTAACTCCCTGTCGTGTTTCGCTTCACCGACACGCCACCACCCTCTCCACTCATCACCTGCAGTTTTTGTGATTCGTTGTGCACCCCGACCCCGACTACCGTGGCGAATGGTGTCTGGGTGGACCTTCGACTTGGCTGGTGGTGGTCTTTCTCTCTTGGAGGCCAGGTGGAACTCAAACCAGGAATGATGGAAACTGTTCTCTGATTTTTCACCTTCGTTTTAGGAATAAGGATAAATAAAGGACAAGTTATTTCATATTTTGAACTGGAGGAAGCTTAGTAGACGCTGCTCACTGAATGTAAAGCGTAATGAAGATGCGTCTGGGAGATATTGAGAGTATCATATATGTAAGAGATTTCAACAGGAGTGTAAGGAGTGAGCTACAGTAGGCTATACACACACACACACACACACACACTATAAAATTTGTGAGTTCTCGTGTAGGTGTGTGTGTGATTGAGGATGTACTTCAGCGGTGATGAAGCACCTATGATGATGCATGTGTTCCTGTGTATTTATCCACTTACACCTACACCTTAGCACTTCCTGGTAATACAACAGCTTCACTTAAGAAAAAATATTAGTTGGATCATTCAGTAGTTATTACGTAGTTAGGCTATTTAAGCGGCTCTTTTGATATTTATATAATGTCACTAAAAAACTATTCCAAGTTGACGTGAGGAAGGCTTTCGTCAAGTGTTGCGGTGGGAGTAAAAGATGGGGACGGTGCACAGGTTAAAGGGGGTCGTATATTTTTTTGGAATTTACGTAGCACTCTAAACACTAAACAAAACACATCCCCTACTCGTATACTTAATATGTGGGTTGTTTCCTGGTATAGTTTACAAGAATCAGTAGCCCTCTATAAGTCGACCATTCGAGTAGGTAGTTACTGATGGCAAGGAGTAGGTAGCGTATTGCAATAACAAAACATGCATTAGGTGTAGAAAAGGCAAGTTGGGTGTGAAGGAAATACAGGAACACAGATTAGAAAGGAGGAACGAGTTACTGGGGACAAGTGTTGAAGGAAAGGAGTAGAAAGCGGTGTTTGGGATATTGAGATATATTATTAAGTGCACGGGGCATCTATTTTCAGCAAAGGTAGTGACAGGTAGAGAGTAGGATGTATTTGAAGAAAATATTAAGTAGATTGATGGTAACAAAAAAAAACTAAAAGAGCACTCGACCGAAGTGCTTACCTTCATAGATGCCAAATAAACTCTACGGACCTAACCAACCCATGTGTCTTACCAAAAGATTGCAAAAAAATTTAAAAATGTATCTATTCCTGACATTAATTTTGTACTTGGAACCACCAATGTCTTATCAATTCTAGGAATCCTAATGCTCAATCATCCTGCGAAGTTTGATCGAAAACTTTCCATAAGTTTTAGAGATATCTGGTTCACTAATCAACAAACAAATAAGAAAGGAAACAAAAATATAACACGAGTGATAATATAACCTTACGCAAACTCCTCTTGCAATAGTAAATATGGGGCGAAAGTTAATTATAGATACTGTATAGGGTGTAGGCGGCAGTATCCTAATTATATACTGTATTATATTGCATACAGGGGGAGAAGAGCAGTAACCCTTTGTTGCACCGGGTAGGGGCTGTTAATATTCGTGAGATACACAGGGAGGGATGTTCAGTAACAGATGATGAAGGCAGGGAGTGGTAGCAGGGTTACGATACAGGGGAATGGAGTTATAAAGAACTTACAGAGGGACAGGGATGGCGGGAACAGTGACACGAGTTGAGATTGAGGGAGTATCAGTAGCAGATGTTGAAGGCAAGGGTCTAGGGCAGCAGAGGGTCAGCAGACGGATGGGCAAGCAGGGAGGCAGGCAGGCAGGCAGGGCGCGCATCTCAGACAATGTAATTACTTCTGATATTATAGTGGGATGGAGAGAGGGTGTAATCTGCCCTCTTCACCACCACTCCTGCATCTCACGCCCTCACGGTTATCCTTCACTCCCTCACTACCATCCTTCACCACCACTCTTACACCTCATGCCACCCTCACCGTTATCCTTCACTCCCTCACTACCATCCTTCACCACCACTCTTACACCTCATGCCACCCTCACCGTTATCCTTCACTCCCTTCCTGCCATCCCTCATCATTATACCTATATATCACTGTTGCCCTTCATATCATTCCCTCACAAATATCTCTCACCATTTCGCCTACATATCAAGCCCATACCCGCTGTTTTTCTTTTAATTTACACAAGTACTGTACTTTATTCACTCACAAATATCCATCACTTCCGTGCTTCTCACTACCACTACACCTTCCTTCTCACCACCACTACCCTTTCCTCTAAATACCACTACCCTTCCCTCTAAACACGGCTACCCCTTCCTCTAACCACGACTACCCTTCCTTCCTATCTTCTACCCCTCTACTCCACTACTATTACTACTATTCTTCTCTCATAGTCCCTATAACTACTTCCCTTTGTATGTATGTACATATACAACACACTTTACCTAATCCACTGCTATCACCACCCCTGACATATTGACACACACACACACACACACACACACACACACACACACACACACACACACACACACACACACACACACACACACACACACACACACACACACACACACACACACACTCTGTCTGTCTGTCTGTCTGTCTGTCTGTCTGTCTGTCTGTCTGTCTGTCTGTCTGTCTGTCTGTCTGTCTGTCTGTCATCTCATCTCATCTCATCTCATCTCATCTCATCTCTCGAATCATTAACCACGGCCACCACATTTCTCCTCATCACCATATCCCCCTCACCATTTCCCTCCTCTTGTTTTAATCACTCCCTCACGACAACCCTCATCACTGCCCCCTCTTCCTTTTTAACCAGTCCTCCTCCTTTAACCTGATGACTGGAAAATTAGAAATGGTTAAGCAATTTTGGGACGGGTTGATCTCAGGGGTTGATGCTCCCTCACCCCCGCCCTCCTCCCCTTCTCCTTCCTCCCTTTTCCTTCCCTCCCCTTCTCCTCCCTCCCTTTTCCTTCCCTCCCCTTCTCCTCCCTCCCTTTCCCCGCCTCTCATCATCATCATTATCATCATCATCATCCTCCCATTCCATCCCTTCCATTTCCATCCCGACCCCACCCTCACTCAGGGATACTCTCAGTAATGAGTTGTAAATACAAGTCTGAGGAGATCATAGGTAAACATCAAGCCAGGAAAGGGAGGAAGGGAAGAGCAAAGAAGGAAGTTGAGGGGAGGGAGTGGATGGGAGAGGAGGAAGGAGACGAGAGAAGGGAGAAGGGTATAAGGAAGGGATGACATGGGTGGTGTTGGGGGAGAGGGAGAGTGAATGGTTGTCTAATTATATATATATATATATATATATATATATATATATATATATATATATATATATATATATATATATATATATAATTAACATTAACATGGTGTGTCAATGTAACTGTCTGGCTTTCATCTTCAAAAAACTCTCATGAATTCCCCCCCAAAAATAGATAATTATGCCATCTTGTATTCAAGCATTGTAATTCTGCTTACTCAAAGACTCCTAAAGACTGCCATTAACCTTTGTCTGATTTTAGCTTTCCAGTTTTGTCTAGAAAAAGAGAGAGAGTTGACTTGACGTCCGCGAAGGCTTTTAAGGGGAAATGAAGCGTCATCTATCCGTGTTTGTGTGCTTGTTGGTGGTGGAGGCGAGGCAATGTTTAGGTGGTGTTGGTCCCCCCCCCCCCACACACACACACTACTCACTAGCCACAGGGGAACAGATAATTTTTTTTATTCACATACTGTAGTTTTCTGAATGTTGTGTTTATCTGCTGTATTTTCATGTTTAATATTTTCCACTTTCAATGTAGTGTCACTGTGAAACTAAAAATCCGCTCTCGTTCTTATAAACACGTACAGTCGCGGTCAATAATAATCATCCACATATGGGTATCTCAAACAATTTACTGTCTAATGTTTTCATGTTTACATATGATACTATTGTTTTAAGTAGTGCATAGCTACTTGTGATAAATTAAAAGATGGTAGTTAACCTATTTATTGGAAAGTTTATCAGCTAAGGAAAAGAGGGAAACTGTCAAACTCTTACGTGAGTTACCCCTATATGGATGATTATATTTGACCGCGACTGTACATACATGAAAACATGAATTCCAAAGTACACAAATCAGCTCTGTCCCAAAACGACCTCATCCCCTGTCAAGATTGTCTAGGGGTCGGTACTCTCAAAGCATCTTTATAGTCATTTATTCATCATTTTTCATCCCGGGGCTGGTTATTATAGAGCTATGCCTATTGGACCATGCAAGGGGTAATTGAACAAACAGCTGATGTAGTTTGTGAATGAGGACCAGAGGCTCTACAGATCCATACATCCATGACATTACATTTTGAGACTGACTTGAGAGGTCATCCCAAGACAGATACCTCCCCTTAACTATAGAAAAAAATAACTAAAAATCTCTTCAAGCATTACGGTGTTGGCCTTCTCTGGTCCCCGCCTCGTGAGTCTCTCCCTTTGGACGCCAAGGAGTCGAGCAACAAGCCAGCACTCAACACTAATGACCTGGTAATTGTGAGGCACGCGTGAAATTTATAATAAGGAGCATTAACTCATTGAAGGGAAGTAGGGAGAGAGGGGTGAGGTTTGGTACCCAAGTCGCATTGCTGCTGTTATTCATGTTTTGCTTATTAGGTGTTTTTTTTTTGCATATTTTCATCTTGCTTTTTCCGCTTGTGCAGTTATTCATAATTCTGCGGTTCGATTTAAAGGGGTCATATATATGAAGTGAGTTCGAGGACTACTGATTACTCCAAATGATGCAACAAAATGGATCCATCCCCTGCGGAAGGCTAGCTATTTCCTCGCATAGTTTGGAGGAATCAGTAGCCTTCCAAATCTGCCTTTCATATAATTAGTCTTGTCACTTTTCACTTCTCTTCATAACACCTTCAGCCTCACCACTCGAGATTTAAAGGTCTAGTATCCTTTGGTGCACTGGAGCGCCTTGATTCCTCTAAAGTATACCAGGAAACAGGTCCAGATTAACAAAAACAATGGTGGCCTGTTGCTTGGAATAGTTTGGAGGAATCAGTTGCTCCAAATTTACCAACACTGTACCTCTCCTCCTTAAACATTCGATCGATTCCCACTGACTGAGACAACCCAAACGTAATTAACACCCTGGTCTGGTAATCTGAGTATCTGGGATCGCTCCCCGGAAGGGTTTCTCCTAGAAATTTATTGCTCACGTTATTTTGTGTTCGTCCCACTATTTTTATTTTATAGGTGCTAATGGAATGCGTGAATACTTTGCTGTGTTTGTGAATTTCGTTTATTACTAAGTATACATCCAATTGCTGCATATTGTTCTTATTATATTGTCAGTTCATAAAAAAGAATCCTTCAGCTATAGAAAGTGAGTAACATCAATGTTTTTGGTTTATTGCTTAAAATTATTTTCTTTTCTCTTGAATACGTTTAAAAAAGTTATAAATGAATGTTAATGCTGTTAGTGTTTGCCAATTGAACTTATAATTGGAGAGTGAGTGAGGGAGGGGGAGAGGACAATCTTTTTTAAAAATACAATTGATAGACAGACTACTTAAAGTATACACCGCCTGAGGAAGAGCTTATAATAATGACATCTTTTCTGTAATACTTCTGCAGGTCAAAGGTCTTCCAAATAACGATGCTTATCTCAAACATCAGGTATTATGTTGAAGGTAAATATAACTCGATGCAAAACCAAGCGAAAGGATGAAGGAAGGCAAACCATGAAGGGAGCTGCCAGGAAGGAGTGTGTGGCCAGACCAACTCTTAAGGGGATGGTATACATTTGGTACATTGGAGTGCCTTGATTCCTCCAAACTATGCTAGGAGACCGAACCAGTTTAACAAAAATAATGGTGGCCCGTTGCTTGGAATAGTTTGGAGGAATTGGTTGCTCCAGATTTACGAGCACTGTACCTCCTCCCCTTTAAGTGCACAGGAGGGTCGGGATGAAGACAAAGATGACGGTGATGGTGCTGGATTATAGTGATCCCCAGCATTCATCTTCCTCTCGGGGCATGTTTGTTGGTTTCTGAATCCCGGTAGTAGCCTGCCATTGGGGAGTTTAGGACTGTTATTTGGGTCTGTTAGGGGCAGCTTGGACACTCTTTGGACTGGCCGAGGTTTAGATGGCCTCTATTGAGCTGGTTATAGGCTTGGATTATCTTGGTTGTTATGGGGATGTCTGGGTTTTTGTGCGGCTCAAATTTGGTAGGACTGGGAGACTTACCTATCAAACTGGTACTGGGATAGTAAGGTTGTTGCGTGATCTAGGGAAAGATAAACTATTGTGTGGGTTTATTAATTAATGGTGGTAAGATTATCACACAAGAGAGGGAGAGAGAGCCCCTGATGAACAGGTAACGACATCGTGACACTGGTTGAACCGTGACTAAAATCATGCGACTTAATAATACACATTTAGTAGAGAATTAGAAAATTAATCGGCTCTCATCATGCACTGTGGTTCTTTTCACATTTTTTCCCCCACCAAGACTTGAAGAAATATTTATTTTTTTAATTAGGGTTTTATGCTTATCGATAACCAGGGTCAGTCAGTAAGGCAGGACAGACTTAAGGACCACCAGGTAGGGTCACAGAGAAGTACTACAAGACATCAAGAGTATGAGGCAAGTACGTTACTATTGCATCATCCTGTGCCCTGCAATCTGTTCCTACTGAGGTCAATAGTAGCGACATACATGATGCTTGCCTCACCTTAAAAAAAGAGAGGTGACTGAGGCTCTTCAGCTCGTTCGTTCACTCAGCCATTCACTCTCCCTTTAACTTTTTTATACCCCTTTACTTACTTAGCGTCCCTTTATCCTGCCACTCACAACCCTGCTATCGCACTCCCTATAATATAGGCTACTCACTTAATTGTCCTTCTATAACGTGCTTACTCACTCGCTGTCTAACTAACTTACTGCCCCTCTATATTTCCCACTCACTCATCTACCCACTAACCACTCACTCACTCACCAACCCACTCATCCTTCACTCCACCTCACGAAACAAAAAGATTAGGGTGTAAACCATCAGAGAAAGTCGTCACGCCTTTTGCATCTCCCCTCCTTCAGTTCCACACCCTTATCTTAACCCCACCCTGCTGCCCCTCTCATCCACCATCCTTCTTCCCCTCATCCTTCTCCCATTCTACGTCGTCTGTTTCTCTTTTTCCCCATGATAATTTCCCCTTTATTCCTTTTTCCTCCTGATTTTCTCACCTCCTTCCCTTATTTATCTTCGCCTTATTATTACATCTTCCTTGGTCTGCATGTTGTACCCCAGGCCTCTTCTTTATATATCTTTATCGGCCTCATATGTTTCCACTTTTCCTCATCCTTCCCATCCTCACCCCCTCTCTCATCCTTCTTTCCCATCCTACGTCCTCCATTAACCATCAGTCCCTACTTCTTAATCCCCTCATCTTCCTTCCCCGTCCCCCTTCCTCATCCTTCCTCCTCATCCTTCTTCCGCCTCCTCGTCTTCCTAATTCTTCCATTTCCTTTCCTGTAATTTTCGTTTACCTTCCACACCGTTCTTGCTTTGCCATCGTACTTATCTCCTCTTAGTATCCCTTGTTATTGTTACTTATATTCATTCTTCCTCCTCCTTTACCAGTTTTCCCCCCTCCCTCCCTCTTTTTTCCCCTTCCACCTCCATTTCCTCTTTTCCTCTCCCATCCATTTTACCCTCCCTCCCTCTTCTTCCTTTCCCTCTCCATTTCATCTTCTTCCTTTCCCCCTCCATATCCTCTTTTTTCTCCCTCCCACTCACCTCTCACTATTCCCATCCTCTCCCTTTTCCTTTGTTCTCCCAATTCGCGGCCTTTTTTCTGCCTTATCGTTCCCCAATTCCTCCCTCCTCATCCCCCTCCATATCCCTTCATCCTTTACAACCCCTATCGTACCCAACACAAACTATTCCTATGATTTTCAACTCCCAATATATCTTTTTTTTTTCTGTTGCCCTACCCACCCACTTGTTTTCTTTTATAGGAATCTTCTTTATATACTGTCTTTTTTTTTTTTTTTTTTTTTTATTGTCTTTTTTTCAAGGGCAGTCAGTTCTGCAGCGTGCCGAGACCCATCAGATTAAACCACCATCAGATTAAGCTTCCATCATCGAGAGGGGAGGAGGTCGCTTATTTGAATGTTTAACTCATTGTAAAGGATTGGTCTGGCTGTCGTTCTGACGTCTGCTTTGGTGGAGGGAGAGAAGGGAGGGGGGAGGGGGGACCTTTGCTTTCCATATTGTTTACACCCTTGCCGTACAGTATCATTTTGTTATGGTGTTTTTCCCGTCTGGTATAGTACTACTACGCGCATCAGCATATTGGTGGTGCATAAATATTTGATTATCATGTTGTTCAGGATGTCTTAAGCATGACATTTCGTCTGGTTTATGTTTATATTATGCCACTTTTGTCATCTGTTTTGGAGTTTACTTTAGGAGAGAGCGTTTTCCGTGTGCCATCATCTGTCACCCGTAAGGCAAAGAGGACTCCTTTCGCTACCAGGACGCTCCCCAAACACATTATTTTAAGACAATTTTGAGAAGTTTATGAGAAACGAGGATGCGTGAGATTTATACATACATTTACTATTCGTATTTTTTAGACCAGTGAGGAGAAAGGAAGTGGTGCCAATGTAAGCTTTCCTCGTTGTGCGTTGATCTGCTGTATTGTCTGCAACTAGTTAATATCGTGATTGAAATTAGGTTAATCGATCAGAAAGAATGACTTTCATTCAATACATTAAATCTTTCTTCCCAAGTGAGCTAGAAAGGATTGACTAGTAGTGAACAACAGTATATATTAACTACTGGCTTGAGTTTCGTCCTGCCTTCATATTTGTTTCATGGTTGAGCATAATTCACACCCACTCACACACACGAGTGCATGTGTTGGTACACTCTGTTGATGATATGAACGTCGAACCGGACATCACGCCTTTGTCTTGTCGCAATGAAAAAAAAAAAAGCACTACCCTGGCCTCGAGTCACCCCCAAGTGGGTAGGCTGCGAGAATGTCTCATATACACAAGACACGGCAGAATTTTGTCATTGTTTACATTCAATGTGGAGAGAACTATTAAGTGTCCCTCCACCACTAAGGACTACAAATTACATCAGCCTCCGAAAATCAGTTGTGTGTTCGGCGAGGTGCGTGGCGCTTTGAGAGGCAACAACCTTAAGGGAGTCGACAGTTGTGGTCCAATTGGAGATCTACTAATTACCCCATCCTATGCCAGGAAACAAAATACGAGTAGCGGATCTGCTTTATAGCATAGTTTGGAGGAATCAGTAGCCCTCCGCAAGTTTCCAACGCGAGTTGACCCCCACATTAAGGCGTGTTGTTGCTGTATGTCATCTGGTGGACCTCCTCCCTAGCCTCTGTCTGTGCCTCTCAGGGGTCCTCTTGCAGGCACGAGGAAACCCGCCCCCGTGTGTTGAGGCTATCGTTATTTGGGTGAATTTTAGGGAGACTGATTTCTCCAACCTATGCCGGAGACAACCTCTCTGATGTTGCTTTATGTAGAGTGAATATTGTATGACTTTTGTGTACCCTACATTTTGTGTAGTTATGGTTAGAACACACGAGTTGAATATCTAGAATATAAAAAGGGTTAATACTCAGCTCCTGTTCCTTATTAAGGGTCTAAACTTCTCAGCGTCCCACTCTCTGGAACTGTTGATAAAATTCGATTTTTCATGCAGTTTTATGTGAAACAATAAAAGTCTGAATACATGTAGCAAAAGATTTAATGTGGTAGATGCCCTTTGCATTTCCCAAACCAAATATTATTAAAATAGCAATCTTATATCCCCAAGGGAAATGCCATGAATAAGTTTATATGAATTTGCTTATCATTTTAGCCAATCTTATTTCTGTTTACTGTATTATTTTCCTTTACTTTTCATGGGGTCCGGGTGTGGGCATTTTTCTTGATAACCGGGGAAAATAATGCCCGAGATAAGCAGCTGATATGTATACTAAGAACAGTTTATATTCCGTGAATTTATAAAGCATCGTGACCAGCAGAACTGACCCGTAGTCTGTCACTTACTGGTGGGGAGCTTTGTTTTGTACAGGATGCTCCTCTGATTTGTGTGTGTATGTTTTTTATGTTATGCCCCTGTTAGCATCTTTACAGTAAGAGTTTGTAAAGGATAACTGTAAGAACAAACTCCCGAGAAAAAAGTTTAGTGCTTGAAAAAAAAAAAAAAAATTAAATGAAACGGTGTAGTCGTGTGTGTGTGTGTGTGGATACGTAACCGCAATTATCAGTGCCTTGAAATTTTGTTGTATTTAAATTAATATCTAAATCAGAAAAGTTTTAGCCGTCCTTATCGTATTTTTGCTTCTTATTATAGAGAGGCTTGTTTGTATAATATTCTCTCTCTCTCTCTCTCTCTCTCTCTCTCTCTCTCTCTCTCTCTCTCTCTCTCTCTCTCTCTCTCTCTCTCTCTCTCTCTCTCTCTCTCTCTCTCTCTCTCTCTCTCTCTCTCTCTCTCTCTCTCTCTCTCTCTCTCTCTCTCTCTCTCTCTCTCTCTCTCTCCGTTCTTTTCCATTACCCGTTACGCAAGTCATAGAGCCAAAGAACCACATCACAGTGTACTTAATTTCTTCCTGTTTTTTTCTGCCTTTTCTTCATCTTCTTCCATCATCCGACTCTCCTTTTCCCGCCTCCCTTCCTCCCTCTCTTTGATCTAATCTTTATCACAACCACCACCACCACCACCACCACCTTACCGACCCCACCCACTGGAAGCGAGGAATGTGCTATCCCTATCTTGCTCTTATCTACGCACGCTCTCCTTTATCTCCAGAATTTCCTTGTGTCCTCCTCCTTAACTCTCTCCCGACATTGCCCCACCTCTTTCATGGCTCTGTCCAGCCCTTTCTCCATGACACTGTCCCGTGAAAATGTGTTTAGGAATTTATCTTCATTAATAAATATATATATGTGCATTTTCGTATTTTATTCAGCTCATTTCGTTATTCATGATCATTATAATTTAACATGAAGTGGTTCCAATTTTCCTTTCCTTTTGTTTCAGGTGAGTGTGTTGACATGGCTTGCCTTGGAGGGTGTGGTCCTCTGCCAGCTGCCGTGAGTACACCCGCAGTGTTTTGCCTAAGCAGTAGTTGGTCAGATTGCTACAGTCAACGTTTCTGACATTTTCGTGCGGTGAGAGAGAGAGAGAGTAAGTAAAATGAGTGAGAGGACGAGAAGTGTAGAAAAGGTTAAGGAGGCAAGTTTGGGTCAAAAGGGTAATGAGCACCTCGACTGCAGAGTAAGACAGTGAGGGAAATAAAGAAATAATATAATAATAATAATAATAATTGATGAAGGAAAGTAACAGTTAAAAATACGCAGTTGAGTGAAAGGGAGATTGAAAGAGAGGTAAGGCAGGCAGACAGACAAAAATATAGTACATAGACAACAATGAGAAAGCCTGTTAGATAATGAGGGTAAAATACAAGAGTGGGAGAGAGAATTAACGAACCGAGAGGCTTGTACGTTATAAGAGAGAGAGAGAGAGAGAGAGAGAGAGAGAGAGAGAGAGAGAGAGAGAGAGAGAGAGAGAGAGAGAGAGAGAGAGACACACACACACACACACACACACACACACACACACACACACACTAAAAAAAAAAAAAAAGTTGGGGCCAGACAACACCAGGTGAAAGGCTGTGTGTCTTGAGTTATGATGGAGGTGTGGATGTGCTCTCTCCACTCAAGGATGTACTTAGACGTGCTTGTCTGTCAGTGGGTCTGGTCCTGTGTAATGGTAGTGTGTGGATATGGGTGAGGGAGGGAGGGAGGGGGTGTGCGTGCGTGTTTGTGTGTGTGTGGTGTGTGCGTATGTAGTGTGTGTGTGTGTGAATGTGTGTGTGTGTTTTTTTTTTTTTTTTTTTTTTTTTTTTTATTTTTTGTAGCAACGACTTTTTCATTGATACGCAAAATCCTTGTTATGGTGGTAATGATTGAATTTTGGGGTCCAGGTTCATTATGAAGTATTTCGTAGTATTATTACTGTGTTCATCTTTCTTGTGACGTTGCTTAATTAGCCACGTTTTACCCCCTCCTTCACCCCTCCACACCCCCTCCTTCACCCCTCCACACCCCCTCCTTCACCCCTCCACACCCCCTCCTTCACCCCTCCACACCCCATCCTTCACCCCTCCACACCCCCTCTGGCGTGTATTTCCGAGGGAGGTGTAAGCCGACTTAAAAATCTGGTGTTATAATACGACCATGTGTTGAACATGTTGGAGACGGTAATTGTTGTCACTGAGTGGGGAAAGGGGAGGAGGGGGAAGAAGAGAAGAACAATGAGTAGCAGAAGGGTTAAACAAAATATCTAAATGAGTTCATTAACATTCGGTTTCGGTGTCCAGCAGATGAAGAACTGTATACCACTCACGACAGTATAATATGAGTACACCATTACACAGAAAAGGAGAAGGGATATATGTTATATTTCAGTAGAATAAGGAGGAAGAGGAAAGTGCAATAATTAGATGGAAAATTGAAAGACATGATAAAAATAATTACCGAATTCAATTACCGAATGATTAATCTATTTGGCCTTTTAGCCAGGATGAGATTTCCTTATGCAAAGAGAAAGATTCTAACGGTAGTGTGAACAAAATAAGGCTATGATAAATGTTCAGCCAGCAGGAGTTTATGAATCAAGATCACGAAATATATTGGTTTAGATCTTAATATATAGGAAATATTACACAAACAAAAGAGGAATAACTAGTGAAAATATCACTGCCATAACTTACAACCTACACTAGTCACCATACTTAACATACACATCCACAGTTACACTCACAACACTAATAAACTATTGCCCACAACACTTATAACGAAAAAACGCAATCACTAATAGAAGGTACTCACACTTATAACGAAAAACCGAATGCACTCCCACTCATAACCAGAAGCCACAACCACATTCACAGCCACACTGGGGGCCACAAAAACAGCAACACAGTAAGTAGAGGCAACAACAGCAGCAACAAGCAAGTGGATGGGCAAGCAGCCAACCATCTCGCACGCCCAATTAACCCTCCCCCTGGTGACAACACTAAGCGCTCAACACACTTTTACCTCCGTGTTTACAAGAAGAAGAAGTCGTCTCCCTTCCTACTACATTTTATCTCTCCCCCAGTAACCGTGTAAAAATTAGACAGACGTTAACGAGCGCAATCTTCTAAGTGCTCCCGGGGCTGGCTGGACTAGTGAGCGTAAATAATCTTGCAGTTAACTTTCTTGAATATATATATATATATATATATATATATATATATATATATATATATATATATATATATATATATATATATATATATATATATATATATATATATATATATATATATATATGATAGAATACGGTGGTTAATCTACTTTCATGCTAACTCGATATGATGGTGTGACTCCACATTATTTTAAACTGATTTCTTAAAAACAAAGATCACAGAGGCTGAGGCAGTCACATATTCCTAACAAAATTTGAAGGAACCAGTAAGTAGCCTTCATCTTTTCGACAAAAGGTTAATACCCACTGATGTGCCTCCCTTCCTTCCGCTGAGTCAAAAAGTGGGCTCGTGAAAAATCTTCATGGATAAATGACGGTGGGGTAATTGAGTTTAAGAAAGTCAATAAAGCTAATGGAAGTTAAGCAGCCTCATTGAGACGTCTGAAAATTCTCATATACTTGATTATCATCCCTTTCTTTGTTCCATTTTTTCCTCATTCCATTTCCTCTTATCGTCTTTGCCACTTAACTATTTTTTTCTATTCCTTTTCTTATCGTCCCTCTTAGTCTTTCTCCGTTTCATTAAGTATTTCTCATCTTACTCCATTTCCCTTCTCCCTTCCTTCCTCCGTAACATACATCGTGTCTTTCCTTCCTTTGTTTGACCTTATTTGCTTCCCGTATAGTCTATTCCTTCTAATTTAACTTTTTCTTTTCAACACTTTATCAGACATTTATTACTTTTCACTGTTGTATTATCTTTCAACTCCATAACCCATACTTGTTTACCCATTGTCCTTCCTTGTCTCTTCTCATCCAGGTATCTTTCTCTTGTAATGTTCTGTCCATCCATCTCTGTTATCTCGCCTTCACTGCATGGCGCTTCCTTCTGCTGCTCTTTTCCTGGTCTCTTCTCACTCCTTTCCTTGATCACTTCCCCACTCCCCACCACTCCTCTCTCTCTCTCTCTCTCTCTCTCTCTCTCTCTCTCTCTCTCTCTCTCTCTCTCTCCACCCAAACCCCCATCACCTATACTCCAGCCTCTCTCTCTCTCTCTTATTAGTCATCCTACCCCTAACCCCTATTGTCTATCACCCCCCCCCTACCAACAGCTCCACCCCACCCCCCCATTATTATGACTCACGTTGATAACCCTTCATAATATTCAACTACTGTAGGATTGGAGAGATTTTCATTAAAGAGTAAGTAAATATACTCATTTGGCATATTAGCGAGAGGAATATTTACTTAGGGACAGTAAAGGCAGGAGAGGGAGGTGGCCAGCAACCTATAATTAGGCCCACGAAGACAACAGCATTTGCATTTTTAAACCATCCAATTAATTATACGATAAGCAAAAACTATCGGCAATTGGAAATGATAGTAGGGGTTGTGGAAGTGAATTTCTCCGTGAATATTTTTAAGTGATGCGGAGTCAAAATATACACCAACCCAAGATATATAATATGCATATGTATTATCATCATCATCATCATGGACGTTTTCCTATTTGGATAAAGTCTCACAAGATTATATGATTACGTGGATACCGGACACACCCAGCCCCACCCTTCCCCATCCCCCCCTTCCCCCTCCCTCCCATCCCCCCCATCCCCCCCCTCCCTCCCATCCCCCCCCACCCATCCCCCCCTCCCATCCCCTCCCCTCCCCATCCATTTTGATTGGTCCTCTACCCTTTTTCTTCCCTCCTATCTGAACTTTTATCATGCCACTTCTTTCTCTTCTATGTTTGGTCTTCATCCCTTCCAATTTCTTTCATTCCTTTCCGTTCCCATCCCAGTTCATCCATTCCCTTCCCATCCAATCCCTTCCCATCCCAGTTCATCCCTTCCCTTCCCATCCATTCCCTTCCCTTCTTCAACTGCTTCTCGGTGTGTGGTAATGTCTCTCCTCAGTCTCTTTGGTATACTCAGTACATTTACTATACTAATTATATTCGTCATTGCATAACATTGTATTACAGTGAAGTATGTATTATATCCGATTACAAAAATTTTATGATATTTTTTATGTTCATAATGATTACTTCAGCTTCAAATTGTTTCGTCTGATATTATCTTACTGTAATAATATATTGATTTATATTATATATATTACTCCTATTTAATATTGCATTTGTTTTACAATAGATATGAATTAATTCCGCCTCGTTTTACAGTTAAATTATTACTAATAATATAACGCCATGTTAATAGTAAATTAATTTTCTTCTTAATTATG
>JAWQEG010007375.1:37500-55858 GCA_033782935.1 Petrolisthes cinctipes
CTGAGCATATCCCACCAAGTACATTATTTCATGAGCAGGTCCGCAGTTATATTACAAGTTATTAGACACGGCGTGCTGTCGTTAAGATTATAAGGGCCCCGGTGCAATGGTTCCAAGGTGTCGACAGAGATTCTTGTACTAAATATTCAAAATTTTCATTCTGCCTGCTTAAGCTACAGTACCATGATTATGTTAGTCATATTGTAGAAATTAAAAAGGTAGCCTAGAATTGCTTAGGTTATGCTTTGCCGAGTGTTTGAACAAGTAATAAGATTTTTAATTACCAAGCCTTTCACGGACATTTATTGTCTTTTCCTCTCCCTCCCTTCTTTATGTTCGCCTCTGTCGTTTTTCTGTAGCACGGTGTCAGCTGATATATATCATCTTGTTTTGTTCTTGTCTCGAATGGAATATTTGGCCGGTGGGGTAAAATATTCAGTCCACATTTTATCATTCAAGGACATCTTATAAATATTTCCAGTTGAAACTCATTCTTATGTCTCCTCCGTGGTTAAAGTGCTCATTGCTTTAGCCTTTACTAGTGTCTGCAGCCGGAGCAGCACTTTCTCATAATGCAACACCAATACTTGTATTTAAATGTTTCATGTATAACTGTCAGGATAAAGCCGACTTGAACCCCTTATCATTAACTTGTCCTGTTGGCGGGTCTAGTGTTGACGTAGCGTAAATGAACACTGTCAGCTTCCCTCCGCCTATCTCTGTTTGGCCCACGGCTGCCATATATATTTGTGGGGCCTGAGCGCCTCCGTTTATGCATCAGATTGCATGAATGATATGTATGTTTATAATTTAACTGTATTCTGTTTTTGGAGGGGTGTGTATGTATCGTACCTATATACATGATGTTGGTTTTGTATTTTAATGCATCTATACCTTTTGTGTGTTCGGCATGATCCCGTGTGTGTGTACAACAGCGCATTGTTCTGGAAAGAATGCATGTTTCCGGATGTGTTGTGACTGAACCAGTGAGCAGAAAGACTGGCTGGAGTGGACGTCACTGCCTTTCCATGTCACACCTCCGACACACTCAACCAGGACACATCCAGGTATAGCCTATCACAACACAGCCCAGCAAACATTTAACCATGACACTGTCAGGCACAATTTCAAGCAAAATCTATACTTATATATTACACCAAGTGGCAAAGATGCCCAAAAGGATTACATGAGAAGACACGGGTAAAGAGTAATGACCCTCGTCCATATTTGGATCAAACAATCACAAAGTGTGACAAGGCGACATTTCAGAACTTTACGACCTGAAGTACTCGGAACCTGTTACTGTACTGCTGCGCTGTGTGTCATGGTAATATTTGGAGTACTGCAGGATGAGTAAAGTAGTTTGTGTTGCAAAATTGCATGAAGTAAGCTACGTATTAAAAATATATATTTCACCTGTTGCAATGTTTTTCTTCAAAATAAATTACGTAGCAAATTTAACACATTGTCCATAATTCACGTAAAATGATCAAATAGCATTATACATTTTCTGCATATTGTTATTTGACGTTAATATAATTAGGTATCAGGTAAGCGGTTGGTGCTGTGAGCTGCATCGTTCTGTGTATATTCTTGTGACGAGTAAAACTGTAGGTGATAGAAACGGCAAACAAAGTCCCACCTAAAGTGAAAAAAAGTTTCGTATGCGTAAAATAAGTGAGAGTAAATGTTTATCATGACACAACATTTGGTCAGTTGTTACAAGTGCTAAACTTATGGAATGTTGTAAGATTGACTGTTGTTGGGTCGTCAGTTTCTGAGATGTTCCCACCGGCTGAGTAGACCACCATCGACCATGTTGAATGCAATATTAGCAAATAAAAATCACCAGGGAAATGAATCAGAGACACAGACATAATATACTTGATGCTTCGTATGTGAAAACAAAACGTGTGTTATAGTGAGTGTTATGGGAAATCACCACAAGGTGTGAGAAGGTGACATTTCAGTTCTCTATTCAATGCAGTAATCCAATCTCCATAACTCCATTAGGAATGTTGTCAACCTTCTCTGCTGTTGGAACGGTACGTTGATTTGCTCGTGATGTTTTCTTTGCTTTTCCTTGAGTTGTACAGTACTCCAGAAAATATTGTTGGTCTTTAAATAGTGTTAATGGTTTATAGTAGTTGATACACCTTTATAATAATTTAATATTCATCTTTGTTATTGCATAACCAACAATTAAATAACCTCCACTCAGCCGTTTGGGGTTTGCTTCGAATTTATGAATGCGGGAAGGAGATGGAAGAATATTTACTCCATCTTAACTAAAACTTCTTAAGTGCTAGAAGGTTGACACATACACCATCGTAGCGGAATCCGAGCCTTACCTGCCAGGGTACAAAGCATAATTATAAAAAGAGTAGGTAGTGAGTGTAGATTAACCCCTCCCTGTCATGTGGCTTTAGGTGCGACCCCTACTCTCACCTCCACGTAATCCAGGGGCCAATATTTCTCCTCATTTCCTCCGTGTTGAGGTGGGTAATATGTCTTCTCTAACGAGTTTAAACCATTGTAGGGTTATAATAACTAAAAGTACTCAAACACACAGACACACGCAGGAAGGCAGACAGGCACCCAAGATGAACATTCAAAGAGTAGTTTGTTTTCTTTGCCGCGGAGTTGAGAACACTATTTGGTAAGGATATATTTCTCCTGCCGGTGAGGGTTTTCTACGCTTCATTGATAATCAAGTCGCTGATATTTTCTGTAAGGCTTCGTTATTTCATATACTCACAAACCTGAACATGGAATCACATGCCTAATTTCACTTTTCGATCTTACAAACAGATGGTATTGCCTATATAAGTGTCATCCAAAGCTTATTACATCTTTAAGTTCTAAACACAATGCTTGAACATGACACCGGAACAATACGTCTGTCAGTTAGTCAGCACACTCTAGCAAGTCAGTCAGTCAGTCAGTCAGACTACAGCAAGCAGCTTTCATTACTACATCCACTCAGCATCCACCCAGTTATTCATTCAATCATTCATCCATCCAACCATACAGTCACCCATTCATCCATCCATCCACACAGCCACCCATTCATCCATCCGTCCATCCACCCAATCGTTCATCTCTTTAAGCCAGCCAGCCAGCCAGTCCCACGGTACCAGTGAAGGAAATTAGAGCATTCGCCTCCCGGGCCGGCACAATGCCCCGTGACGCCCCTTTCATATGTAAAGCAGCAACCCCGACACGAGAGCAGGGGCGGAGGGGCAGGCTGCGGCAGGTCAGGTCGGGTCGGGTCGGGTCGGGTCGGGTCGGGGAAAGTCGAGTTTGGTATAGGTATGATTCGGGACAGGTTAGGTTCGTCCAGTTGTGTTTATGTGAGGGAAAGTCTGTTGTGCTCAAGGCCCTTTGGTTATGCTGGTTGAATCAGGTCGGGGCTGGTCGGGATGGGTCAGGGAAAGTCGAATTTGATACAGGGTGGGTCGGTCCAGGTGAGATCTTTGTCGGGGACGTATGCTGCTTGGATGAAGTAAGGACAATCAACTCAGGTCAGATCAGGTCAATCGGGTGGGGTCACTGGGGGCCACGCCTTAACCCCCCCGCCCCCCCCGTTTCAACATAACCTCATTGGTATTATCTCACCACCCCAGTAAGCCACACAGACAGCACGGGAAGTAATTTGGTGCCATAAATTTTGTTTTCCTTAAGGCGGCGGAGGGTCTTCTTATTTACTAAGCGATAAACGGCGGTGGTGTTTTGCGTTTTCACTTTACTTAATATATTTCTTATTCTCTGGTATTATTTATGTTTTGTATCTTCCGGCTTGCCGACGTGGTATTTTAGTGTTATTGTAGTTAAGCTAAATTGTAAAATAAATACTTTTTCCTTACTCATCGTAAATATGCTGTACATCCATTTATTCGCTGAGAAGATGGTAACCATTGTCAACTTGATGAGAAGAATGAAGCCAGGGTTGTGGTACTTATGATGGACACGACAATGCTCTATCATAACAATACTCCCCTGAATGTTAATGTTCGGCGAGTGACTCAGTGTTCGCCCAACCCCAGTAAGTTCTGTGTGGGTGTTTGTTTAGGTACCGTTAATGCCAAGTGAGAGGATAGAGATTCATACACTAAGTGGTGAGAACTATTGATGGCAGGCAATACAAGTGTCAATATGGGGAGAGAGACAGCTAGTTATGAAACAGTGAGTGGCAGGCGTGGGCAGGGAAATAGTGAGTGTCAGGTGGATCAAGGACAAGTTGGGAAGGTGAAATAGTGAGTGGTGTGGATCAAGGACAAGTTGGGAAGGTGAAATAGTGAGTGGTATAAAAAGTGCGTGACTGGTGAGGGCATAAAAATGAGTTTTGTATGGGTCAGCTAGTTAGGTGAGACTGCGATTGTCAAGTGGAGAGGGCAAATGGTGGGCGGCAATTGAAAGATGATTTAAATTATGGTCTCACGAGCGATGAGTACGGTTAAGAGAGAGAGAGAGAGAGAGAGAGAGAGAGAGAGAGAGAGAGAGAGAGAGAGAGAGAGAGAGAGACTGACTAGAGTAAAGGTTGTGAGGATGAGTGGTGAGTGATTTTAGTGTGCGAGGGACGAGGAAGGAGTATGAGGGTGAGCGAGTGGTGAGCGATTAGATAGAGGAGAGAAATGTTTATAATATGTGTTGAGAGGGACGGATTATGAAGAACCATCCAGTGGTGTAAGTGTAAGTGATGCATTGGGAGTGAGTGAGTGAGTAAGTGTGTGTGTGGTGTAGGAGAGCAAGACGTGACCCCGGGAGTTCAGGGGGCGGGCGGCTCACATCTCCTGCCCTGAACTGGAGTGAGGAAGATGATATGAGAGTCAATATGCAGAGCAGGGCCGGGCAAAGGGCACGAGGGAAGCAGGGCAAGGGGTGGCGCTGGAGGCAGGAGGAGAACGGGGGTAGAGGTGGTATAGTGTTGGTGGGGAAGGCAGGGCAAAGCAGGGAGTGAGGGGGGAGTACCTAGGTGAAGGGGTAGTGGTGGAGGAGGGGAGAAGAGGAGCAGTGCAAGGGGTGGAGGGAGGTGGAGAACGGGGGTAGAGGTGGTATAGTGTTGGTGGGGAAGGCAGGGTAAAGCAGGGAGTGAGGGGAGTACCTAGGTGAAAGGGTAGTGGTGGAGGAGGGGAGAAGGGGAGCAGTGCAAGGGGTGGTGGGAGGTGGAGAAAAGGGTAGAGGTTGTCGTGGTGGTGGGGAGGGTAGGGCAGTGAGTGGGAGGTGTAGGTGAAGGGGTAGTGGTGCAGGGAAACAAGGATGCTGCGGATGAGAGTGTAGAGAGGAGGAGGAGGAGGAGAAGGGGTGGAAGGAGCAGAGATCAATACGGAAATAAGGCCGATAGTGGAGATGGAAGGATGAGATTGTGTAGGAGTGGCAAAGATCACGAAGGAAATTGGAGGCGGGAAGCGGAGTAAAGGAAGAGAATGGATGGTATTGGAAGGTGTGGTGGAGGGAAGAGAGAACTAGAGATGTAGAGTCGAGGATGAAGGTGAATGGAGAAGGAAAGGGGTAGCAGTTATGATGGAGAAAGATGGGGAAAAAACAGTTAGAAAGTTGACAGGCCCAAAAGAGTTAATTGATAAAATAGAAAGGCATTGAAGCAAAGTGAAGAATGATTATTCGTTGATAAAGGCCAAGTGAGAAGTTATATGTAGGAAGAGGTATAAGAAATAACAAAGGAAAGAGGAATTGAAGGAAGAAATAAAGACCTCGATAGAGCCTGCAGAAAGTTGAGAGAGAGGGAAACCGAAGAAGGAAGGAGGAGACCAACCAACCAAACCACTAACCAACCAACCAAACCACTAACCAACCAACCAAGATCGCTCACACTATCTGCTGCGATAATCTCTGACGTTAATTCTTACGCTTATGCAAGAGTCCTGCATTCAGTATTTCCTTAACCGGCGGGACGTGGCTGCAACTGAATGTTATCAAGCAAATTTACGTCCCAGGGGCCCCGGCAGGTTCACGGATTCCGCTCCCACCAATTGCAAATCAACGGTGGTGCAATAATTGGGTGGGGGATGAGCAGGAGTCCGTTGTCGTGGGTGTGACTGCCTCTGTTGGTGTGTATGTATGAATGTGCATACTCTATACGTGTGTGTGTGTGTGTGTGTGTGTGTGTGTGTGTGTGTGTGTGTGTGTGTGTGTGTGTGCTGCAAATCTGACTGCTTGTTTATTGTAGTGAGCGTGCTGTGTAGGATGAGAGGGTGTGGCCTTGGTTTGATATAGTGTATGTATGGTGCAGGTTGGTTCGTGAGGTTGGATAGATAAGATAGGACAAAAGGAGAGAGTGGAGTACATTAGGTAAGAGTAGGTGGTGTAGGCTAGGGTACTTAGGGATACAGTGCTATAGCTGTGATAAACATGGTAACTTACAATAGAGTTGAGTTGAGGGGTCGATTGGAGCTTATTTGTAATCTTATGTAAAGTAGATGTATCACCACTTTCGACCACATACGAATAGACAAGATAATGATGACATGTTGGTTGAGGAAGGGGTTTACGCTTAGAGCATTTTGGGAAAGAGTGAAAAGAGGGAATGGGGTGGAATGGAAAAATATTGAAAGGGAGAAAGTAAGAATTAAGGCATGTTGCTTGATTTAGGGAGCATGAAAAAAAATTTGAGTGAGAGCTAAAGGAAAGAAAGTAAAAGGATAGGGGGTAAGGACGGGGGAGATAAACATAGTGGCAATTAGGTAATGTGACTAGATAGAGGGAGGATGTGGCATCATCAGAGAAGCATGGTGTAGTAGGACAGAAAATGTGAGGTTATTAGAAAAAGAAGAGGTTGGAAGAGGGAGGAAGAAGTAAAGGAACTGGGGTTGGTGGGGGTGGGAAAGTGGGCAGGGTGACTGTAAAGGGAGGAGGAGGAGGAGGAGGAGGAGGAGGAGGAGGAGGAGGAGGAGGAGGAGGAGGAGGAGAAGAAGAAGAAGAAGAAGAAGAAGAAGGAGGAGGCATTATTGAGGAAGGGAGAGAGGGAGGGGAAGAACTGGAATGGGTGGACGATTGGAGGTGAGCACTAAAGGTTATGGAAACTGGATATGAGGAAGAGAGTGTGGGAAAGAAGGAAGAAGGAGGAGGGGATGGCGGGGAGGATAGAGTGGGGAGTGGGTGGTAGGCTCGGGGGGAAAGTGAAAGAAGGTAAAAGGAAGAGGAAAAAACGAGAGGGCAGTTAGTAAGATGGGAATAATGAGCAGGGATGGGGAGATGAGAAGCAAGGAAGGTGGTAGTGTATAGGTAGCTGAGAATGACGGAGGAGTGGAGAGATGGTTGGCAAGGAAGATGGAAGGAGGCAAAGGTCAGTAAAGAAGACGATATAGAGATCGGAAGGAAAGATAGGGAAAGTAGGAGTAATATGAATTGGGGGGAATGAGGAGGGAGGGAAAGAGAGGAGATGGAAGGGGAGGATGAGAGTGTTGGGAGGGAAGAATGAATGAGGAGAGATGAGAGTGGTAGGATGGAAATTGAAGGGTGGGAGATAGAGAAGGAGAGATAAACAGAAGAACTGATATAGGAAAAGGAAGGGAAGGATGGAAATGTTAGGAGGAAAGAATAAATGAATGAGGAGAGTTGAATAACCTAGAATGGAAAGAGAAGGGAGGGAGATATGGTAGGAGGAAAGGAGGGATAGTAGGAGGGAAAATCTGAGGGAGGGAGGAAAGGAGGAAAGAAAGAACTGAGAAAAGACGTACCAAGGAAAAGTGTGACTGAGAGGGTGGATGGATAAATAACGTTATGAGAGGGAGAGTGTGGGAGGTTGTATAGGGGTCAGGAGGTCAGGGTAGGGGTCTAGGGAAGTGGGTGTATCATGGGGGAGAGGAGGAAGCGGGAAGGTGGAGGTCAGTGAAGTGTTGTATGGAGAAATGCATGTGATATATAAGCTTACCAATATATGGAAGAATACATATGGGTGGAGAGAAAATTATAGATATTAGGTTGACAGATATAGACAGAGTTACGAATTGGCAGGGAGGCAGTAGGTAGGTGAAAGAATGGACAGATATTCAGGTAGATAGATTAATAATTACAGATAGACATATAGATATACATTCATAGACAAAATGGTATGTGATAAAAGTGAAAGAGAGTTATGAGAGATGGGAATTGGAAAGACACGACCACGAAACGAATGTAAAAATGATAATTGTGTCGTGCGTAACAGAACTGAGAGACATAAAAGAGTGAGTGGTAAAAGTCATAACATCAAACATAGGGAAGAAAAGTCATATCAGACACGGGAGAAGACAGGCGAGGTGAGAAAGTGTCGTAAGAAGAGACGAGAGGGAAAATGATGGAGACATTATACGCGTCGGATGAAGAGCGACTGAGATGTAGAAGGCGAATCACAGCAGACATAAGAGACGAGGCATGAGAAGGTAGGAACAGAGACAAAGGAGAAAGGATAGTAGAGGTCTTACAAGAGGCAAATGAAAAGCCAAAGATATACAGGAAAGGCAAGAGGTGAGTTGGTGGTATAAAAATAACAGGGAAATAGGTATTGTTAAAAGTACTGCAAGAGATAACTGAAGAGTAAAACAGGCATGATAAAAAAAACTGAGGAAGAGGAGGAATGGAAGACAGTGATAAAGATAATACTTGAGACAATTGAAGATCGAAATGACAAAAGGAGTGAGGTAAAGAGGCAAAAGGAAGACGAAGATAAAGGCGCTTTAAGAGACAAACGAGGTGTGGAAGAGAAGACAGGAGAGGGAGAGGTGAGGTGACAGGAGGTGAGAGGGATGAAAAATGAGTGGAATGGAGATAAAGTGAAACCTCTTTAGCTGCTGTCGGTTGTGCCTCTAATTGTGGCTTTGTGGAGTAAGACTCGTGCATTGTTCTAAGTCTGAGAGTTTCACCAAGTGTTGGTGTTATTTTCCTCATTACTTCACTTACCACTGCTGCTAATTCCATTATTACTTGAGCAGACAAGGAGCGTCTGCTATAGTCACTCCAGGTCGGATATAACATACATGCAGTAGTTACTCTTCCCTCCCTCTGTCCCCTACCTACCCATCACCTCGCCACCCCTACCCTACCCATCACCTCCCCACCCCTACCCTACCCATCACCTCCCCACCCTTACCCTACCCATCACCTCCCCACCCCTACCCTACCCATCACCTCCCCACCCCTACCATACCCTACCCATCACCTCCCCACCCTTACCCTACTCATCTCCCCACCCCTACCCTACCCATCACCTCCCCACCCCTACCCTACCCATCACCTCCCCACCCCTACCCTACCCATCACCTCCCCACCCCTACCCTAGCCATCACCTCCCCACCCCTACCCTAGCCATCACCTCCCCACCCCTACCCTACCCATCACTTCCCCTACCCATCACTTCCCCTACCCATCACTTCCCCTACCCATAACCTACCCTACCCATCACCTCCCCACCCCTACCTTACCCACTTGTGTCGGCTTACCTGCCTGCCCACCTGACCTCTGTTGACACGTCACTTGCTGGATCAACATCATCCAAAAAAGGGCACATTCACCAAAAGGTTGCCTCACATCACTCCATGATGAAAACGGAGCTTTCGGCAAATATGTCGCCAACAAACAAGACCTTCACGGCGCGATAAAGTGGGTCTGGTTGGGTCAGCTATGTAATAAGGCCCAAGCAGCGGCGCCAACCCTAAAGTTATCAACCCCATCAAGGCCTGTAAACATTATCGTGCAAAAAGCTTGTCAATAACTCAGACAACTTAAATGAACTTTTCTGTCGCATTTGAAAGTGTGTGTAAGTCGGCTTATCAGTTCTTTATGGTTGTCCTTCTTTATCTATTTACCGGGTATGTGTTTGTCATGATAGATTGGTTGCATCGCGAATGAGTAAATGACCAACAGGGGTCACTTTTTCTATTGTTGCAGTGCCGTCACCCTGCAAGAGGCCAGCAATGTTTTATTTGGATGACATAAATGTATGGACAAATAGTATGTCAACCCATCATTATTACTCTATAGTCACGGATACTGGCTTATGGAAAAAAAAAAATATTATGTAGATTATGAACCAAGAATGCCAAAAATTTTATGTTACTGTTTTCTACAAATCATGTATCATTATCAGGTAATATCAGACATACAAACAGATGATGATAAATTTAGGTTTTAGAAAAGTGGTCGACTTGTTTAACGTATCTAAAATTTTAACTATGACCTTAAATACCAATGCCATTTATTCTTCGTTGACGGTACAAGGCAACGCCCCTTGTAGCTTATAGACTTGTCATACGTACCGTATATTACATTTAATTACCTGTGTACAATATATTACCTGTACACAATATTGTATACAACGATTAATTAAGAATATCCTCCTCAAGCGAATTTAATGCATGGAGTAATTTGTTTTTGAGTGAATTTGGAGGGCGACCAATTCCTCCACACTTTGCCAGGAAACTAAAACTACCTAACAATACGAGTAGAGAATATGTTTTGTAGCGAAGAATGTGTAGCCCTCCAATTTACCTTCGAGGAACAACTCCCTTAAATTTAGAATGAGTTTACGAAGATCACATCGGTCATTCACCAGGCCAAGCACATAGAGTACCTACCGTTAGTGAAGGAACAAAGACCCGTAAACCATCCTACCTAGACAGTACCCGTAGTAAACCATGCCTTTATAATGACGTGATGCAAGAAACATTACACACACAATCAGATATCGAGTGATCAGTCTGTGTCACAAGAGAGTTTGCCCATAAATCAAGTGTTCGTGCGAAATTTGTCCTTGGAACTGCATAATAAATCTCCCCGGGCCGTAAATCTTCATACCACAGTGAGGTTTATTGTTGTGTTTTCAGTCTTGACGTTCGCTATGGTTTCTAGTCACAAGTTAATTCACCCATCCACCTTCATGAAGTCTTGCATATTTATTTTTCTAAGCCTCCCCTGGACCTGTTTCTTGGTGGATTGTTAGCTTCGGTCTGGGTGTGTTTAAAACTAGATCGCGTTGTTATTATTATTATTATTTTTTTTCATTTTTCTCTTTTCTAGTCAACTCTATTGTGAGTTACGCTAGGATTTCTCAACTTCTTTCCCGTATCGCGTTTGAATTACCAGTATGTTCAGTCACAGTTAATGGTAATATCAAATTTCTTTTAGTAATGTAAATTCTGTGGTTCATAGCGCTGTGGATGAGTCGTATTCGCCTTCATTTGCTTCACTGTGCATGAGTCCTGAGAATCATGGACCCGTAAAGACATTGCTGTATTTTAGCGACACAATAAATCTCAGAGTTCACCATCAGACAGAAGAGGCCACAGTATATTTGACCGGGATTGTATTATCAAGGACAATAATTTTTCCATTTCATTCCCTCGAGATCTTAAAATGAAATATGTAGATTGAGTTGATGTAGTGTTACCAATGACCTGTAATATATCTTGTAACTTGACATTGGCTCGATAAATATAAGATTTGCACCAGTACCTTCATTTGCATAGACTTCATCAACCTGCAGCTCGGTTAACGCACATGTGGCGTCAATTATTGCCTTTATGATCTCCTTTAACACACTGTCTCTGTTCTCAAGATTGGAATACACGAGGACCCTGTGATCGTGTATGAAAACTAGAGAACTCTGATTCCACCTGACCATGCCACGAAACGTGCTCCTTCCATATTGTAGGTGTTTTGAGGCAATATTTGAAGGCCTCATTTATCTCCAATTTTCTGACTACATCACAATGACGACGAGCACAATGCATTATCAGTATACAGTTTATCAAAGACGCAAAGGATCATGGGACTCAATCACCGAATAAAATATAAACAGAAGAGAAGGGACTAATGGATGTTACGTTGCAATTCCCGATTATAAATGTTTAGGACCCTGTGATCGTGTATGAGAATTGGAGGCTTCTGATTCCTCATTACTATGCCACGAAACAAGCTCCTTCCATATAGGTAGTGTTTCGTAGCAATATTTGAAGGACTTATTTATCTCCAATTTTCTGACTACATCACAGGGTCCCTTAATAACAGGGTGTGAGGAGTAAAATTATGTACTTGCTTCACCAATTTTATGCTTCAGTCGCAGTCACGAGGGGAGGTTTAATGTCGCTACAGACTCACTCCCAAGTTTTTTTTAGAGAAGAACTTTGGAGTGTGTTGTGGGTCCTCCAACTGTCCCACTCAAGGTTGTAATCCTCTGTAGACAATAAATAGGACTGTTGCTGATTGCTGCCACCTGTGCTGTTAAACAAACTATATAAGCTTATTATTGTGTGATGTATATATATTATTATGCGACACTTGTGTCTGTCCGCCTGTCAGTCTATGCTTGGCTAAACGGTTAAACCAAAGGGCAAAAATATATATCCATCTGCTGTACAATCACGGTCAATAGTCTTGTATCGGGTGAATGAAAGTGAGCCGTGAGAGTGAATCTTATGAACCAATATTACAGAGACCAACAGTTATAGTTTCGCACCATTTATTGAGGTAGTTTCACTCAAAGGTGTTGCAGGACTATTGACCGTGACTGTATATGGGTAAGATGGATAGTGGGATAGATGACGCCGACTTTGGAGAGCAGAGATAAAATAATACGAAATTTTTCAGACACTGGCATACCTGGCGAGCGATAAACACTCTAGAGTCTAGACAATATACGACACTGTACACTGCGATCTGTCATTCACTGGGTATTCTGGCCTTGATCCATTCAGTTTTGTTTGATGAGTTTGGTTAATGAATTGTGCGGTGATCGTGATTATCGAACTGCTTGATAAATTTGATGAAAGTAGATACTGAGCATTTTGGAACTAAAGGAGAGGGACAACAATTATTTGGGAGGAACCTTACAAACGTAAATGGATGAAAAATAATCACGGCATTCAGAGATAAACTAATAAACAATTCCACTGACAGCCGGGCGAACACCATGAGAAGAAAGTTTCATTGGAATACGAAATACATTTTACGCCAGATATGCGGTTGCTGACTCTAGATTTATATACATTTTTATACATTTTTGTGTATATTCTTTGTCTATATTTTTCCATTACCTCTTTTCTTCTACACATTTTCTTTAAGCCAATATAATTTATGCTTCGCTTAATAAATTCTCTAATTATTTCCTCACACTTCAAAAAATGACAAGAACATAATTCGGCAAGAAATGATCTGACACTTTAATGGGTTCTGGGTTACGTTGTAGTGTTGAGATGGGTGAGAGTGTGGTTACGGGGCTCGTTAGGTGATGATGGATGCTTCAGATGTGTCTTGCTGTTCTCACCTCTCATTAGCTTCACACTGCATGATGTCTGGCAGTAATAGCGAGCTTTGGTCTGTGTCTTCTCCCAGTTCTTTTCTTCAGTCGTTCGGGTTAAGGGGGTCAAATGTTCAATGTCGAGGACCTGGTGGGTTAGGGAAATCTCCAGACTATGCCACGCAATATTATCCTCTTTGAGTAAGTAACAGTGAGCTCATCTGTTTCCAGGTATCGTTTGGAGAAATCTGTATCACTCCAATTCGCCCAAAGCATTTCACATCAGCAACGAATTACAGCAACAACATGAGTAAAGAGCAGATTAAGGTGGTAAGATAGACTACATACTGACTCTGAAATGTCACAAAATATAGATCCCCTCAGCATAAATACTTTCGGTGGCAAAGTTTGAATGAGTTGTAGCTCCCATTCTGAGATGTAAATCCTATTCCCATTAGTATTCTCCCCTTATTATATTGCACTAAGTTTCAATAATTCCTACAATGTTACACCTAATTTTTTTTCTTAGCTTGGCTTAACAAAACCAAATAGCCTCGCAAGAATCATTATAATAGATGCTTTGTATTCCCTATCTATCACCCCCAGACTATCACCCCCCAGACTATCACTATCACGACACCACCACACTTATTATCACTATCATCTCCAGCCTCACTATCACCACCATCGGTGGCTCACTATCACCCCCCACCATCTGCATTTGTGAGGGCAGGACCGGTAAGTCTAGCCTCATTATCGCCGTCGTTATCTTGCTCGTCACTCATGGTTGGAAGGAACTAAGGTGCTGCTTATCTTTTGCCGACCGTCCTGCTTTCCTTACAGCTCAAAAGGTATAGAGATCGTCCACAAAGTTATTCCTAATAGTAATAATAATAATAGTAGTAGTAGTTGTAGTAAATATAATAAAAATAATATGCAGTTATTAGTAATAGGAATTATAATAATAATAAATATGAAAATAATATTTTGACGAAGTCGAACGATAACCGCAAGTATTATTTTAATTCTCTTGCTGGAGTATGGAAATATTGTGACATAATGAATGAAATAGGTAGCTTTTCATGATTACAGTCATAGGTATTATAGTTTTCCTTTTCCTTCTGACTGTGACTGTCAGTCAGAAAAAAAGGAAAACCATAAATTATTATGACAGTAATCGTGAAAATCTACCAACTTCATTCATTATGTCACAATATCTCCATACTGCAGCAACTCCAACATTACTTTCGCCACCTGACACAACACCCACACTGACACTCTTAGTTCAGTAACATGGGGCACGCCGCTTGCCTCATGGTCATTTGTGTCTGCCGAACACACCACGCACAAATACACACTCGTAAGGGCACACTAGCACCAACAAACACATACTGTACTCACACTCACTCAAGCATACACACTTGCAAGAACACGACGCACAAATGAGCACGCCACTTAAAAAAATAATTTATTAACTGTATACCTCTCTTAACGTTTGTCTTTCTGTCAGCCTGTCCCTCAGTTTTATTTCATTTTCTCTTCCAGTCTCTGTCTGTCTGTCTGCCTCCGTTTCTTCTTCGCTGGCTGACAATGGAATCGATTTGGACGCGACCTCGTAAACACTATTTCCCTTTCCCTCTTTCAACCCTTCTTCTCCTTTCAACCCCTCTTCCCCTTTCAACCCTTCTTCCCCTTTCAACCCTTCTTCTCCTTTCAACCCCTCTTCCCCTTTCAACCCTTCTTCTCCTTTCAACCCTTCTTCCCCTTTCAACCCTTCTTCCCTTTCAACCCTTCTCCTTTCAACACTTCTTCCCCTTTCAACCCTTCTCCTTTCAACACTTCTTCCCCGCCCCCCTTCAACACCACCTCTCTCTCTACTATCCACCATCCTTTCTCTCCCTCTCCACACTATCATTATGACTTCTTCAAAGTACAGTACCTATGTTGTGTTCAATAACTCCCCTCCCTCCTTCCCTCTGTCTCACACACACACACACACACACACACACACACTGCACGTCTGTTCATCACATTCTTATTCAGTCTTTATCACGAACTCTCACTGTTCACTCCTGCCACTATTTCATTCTTCTTCCTCGAGTTCCTAAACCTGACTCAAAGTTAACGAGTGCGAAGATCTGCGTGTTGTGTCTACTGCACGGTCATGAGAAAAAAATATAGCGACAGTCTCAGGTGCCATTATAGTATTATGTTTTTGAACTTGTCATATGCATAACTTAACGACAGAGGAGAGAGGGACAGGAGAGTGTTGGTGAAGGTGTTGTCTATAAAGATGTCAGTTTTTTTATTTTGATAATGTAGATATACATCAATTTTTTTTTCATGTTTTGGATTGTAATCACTAGAAGTAGTAATGAATTTCTGGGGACTCTATTTTTAGCATTTTCGTAACATTATGCACCTTGTATAGTTTTGTATAGATTAATATTATACAAATGCATAGGCTATATAGGTAACTTTATACACCGTCACCGATTTATGACCAGCCAATTTTCAGAGCTTATTGTAGAGATGCTCGGGTTGCATAGTCCAACCCCCCCTCACCACCACAACCACCTTCCTCCTGTGTTGACTGTTCTGTGGCAATTTGATTATGATTTTTTTTTTTTTTCGTTTATCGGGGGGGCATGTGAATCTGTGTTTTATGCTAATGTACGCACCGCTCGGGGTCGTATTTACTGAGTTACAGCCATGTTATGTACTGCAGTATTATGTATTCGGTTATTATGCCCTCTGTTTATTATGCTTTGTTTCGGTGTGTAGCCTTGATTAAGCAACAAGGATCGTAAAAAATGTAAATGGAGCATTTTTATCGAATTTATACATTATTCGTATACAGAATATCATTTATAAATAACATCTTCTTACAACATATGCTGGGCATTGTTTTTAAAGCCCAATATGAAATAATAAATGTAACCTTATGAGCAATATATAAAATATTTCGAAAGTATTATGATCACCTATTATGCCTGAACCTTACCGTAAGACCCCGACGTATCGAAATTTCTAACGCGGGCCCATGATGACATTATCTAGTTGGGGTGTGTTTGGAAAAATTGTCAGGTTGTGGGACCAGTTTGCGTGTCGTGAAGGTGTGGTGGGGTCACGACTTGCCCACTTGATCCCTTGCTTTCATTTTTGGCACTGTCAGCCTTACAATGTTCTTGCCATGGCACTGTTATCTCGGTACTTCTTTCACTCGGCTGACACTTTTTCCTTGACATACTTTAATCAGACACTTTCATCATCATCAACACCACTTTTTTTTTTTTATTTTCCTTTCTCCTTGGCCTATTCCATTTATTTCCTTGCTGTTTACCGTGTTAATACTTTATCATGTTTTTCTAGTCCTGTTTCCTGACATACTTTGGAGGAATAAAGACAATCTAATGAACCACTAGTAAATAATATCCTTTTAAATACACGACCCTTCCAAACTCTTGATACTGCATGCATGTACTCCGGCACTTTGATATACACACTATTTCCATGGCATTGTTGTACCAGCCACAAACAAATATCCTGCAACACTTTCCTTCCGTCGTAGTAAATATCTTGGTAATAAAGAACAACACATGCATGATTTTGCAGCTCCTCATAATAATAATAATTGTGAGGGTGGTTTGAGTTGACATAAGGGTATTGTTATATGATTATATTTTGATATGTTAACTGATTTATTTGCACGATGGAAGGAAAGTATTGCAGGATATTTTATTGTGGCTGTACCTTGTAAATTTTACTTGGCACTCGCCCTCCTGACACTGTAATGGTCTTGTTCCATAATGTCTCCTGCAGCCGTATCTCCTCCATGTTCTCCTCTCCTCCCTCTCTCTCTCTCACCTCTCCTCTCCTCTCTCTCTCCCTCTCTCTCTCTCCTCTCTCTCTCTCTCTCTCTCTCTCTCTCCTCCTCTCTCTCCCTCTCTCTCTCTCCTCTCTCTCTCACTCCTCTCTCTCTCTCTCTCCTCTCTCTCTCTCCTCTCTCTCTCTCTCCTCTCTCATCTCTCTCTCTCTCTCACTCTCTCTTCTCTCTCTCTCTCTCTCTCTCTTCTCTCTCTCTCTCTCTCTCTTACTTCTGATTTTATCCTTGTCATCTGTGTGCCTTTGCCTTCTTTCTTTTTCCTTCCTCTTTCTCGTGTTATCTCCCTTTCCTCCTACATATGTTTTCTTCTTTATCTTTCCTTGCTTATGTTTCTGTTCTCAATTTTATGTTTTCTGATTCTCCCTTTGTAATGCCCTTATCTTAGAATTTATCTATTTGTTTATATTTTCGTTTAATATTTATTTCTATAGCCATTTATATGTCTTGGTTGTATTAAATTTATCTCAGATTTTTTTCCATTTTCATCTTTAAGCTCAATTTCTTGCTTTTTCACTTCCATGTCTTCTCACTAACTTTCGTTCTGAGACCCAACTATTTATTTTTGTTTGCTCTACAAATCTCTATTTTTTTAACACCATCCTTTTTCAATTTTTATTCCTGGTTTATTTTAATCATATCATCTGACTTGTCCAACATTTCTTATTCTTATTAACTTCACCTATTTTCTGTCTCTTTTATATATATATATATACTAAAAATTTTCTCTGTTTAGTGTACTCTTATGTTGACTTCTATAATTTCGCTAACCAGTATCATCGTCTTTTCTTCCCAACGATATAATGTCCCTGTTTTATTTTTCTCCCCCTCCTCTCCCTTCTTCCTCCTTTCACCTGATCTTACTTTATTCTTGTGTGACTCCAATAGTTCATTCTTTCGCTCCGTCTCTCGCTTTCCCATCTTTCACTTCCTCTTTGAGTAGATCATCACTATAACCTTCCTTCAGCCACAAGCGTGTCCTCAGATAAATGAAGAGGGAATAATAGAAAAAAAAAAAAAAAACACACACACACACCCAGTATTTACCCTAATATACTTCCGTACTCTCTCTCTCCTCTCTCTCTCTCTCTCTCTCTCTCTCTCTCTCTCTCTCTCTCTCTCTCCATTAATCTGCTCCTCATCTTGAAGCTTCTTATTCGCAACGCTTGGACTTATCTGACCTCTTCCTCCTCTTATTGTCATTCTCCCTCTTTCTCTTCTTACAGTCATTCTCCTTCTTTCCC
>JAWQEG010007376.1:0-46017 GCA_033782935.1 Petrolisthes cinctipes
TAGAGAGAGAGAGAGAGAGAGAGAGGGACGTTCGACGACGACTTTTATCACTAATTTGGCCTCTCTCTCCAAGTCTAGGGCCTGTAGGGAGAGTGAGAGAGGGCCTGGGAGAGTGTTTGAGGGAGTGAGAGGGCCTGGGAGAGTGTGTGAGGGAGTGAGAGGGCCTGGGAGAGTGTGTGAGTGTGTGGGAGAGGGAATGAGTGTGTGGGAGAGGGAATGAGTGTGTGAGAGAGCCAGGAAGTGAGAGGAAGTTCAAGAAATCAATAGTGAGTAAGTTTAGGAGAAGTAATGATCTGTGACGAGAAATTTGGCTACATATTAATTATTATTAATATCATTATTATTATTATAAGTTAAAAAAAATATATATACATAAAAACACACACACACAAAATATTAATAAATAATTACAATTCCAAGATAAAAAAAAAAAAAAAAAAAAAAAAAAGATATCCAAGGAAATCCCCAAAAAATTTCCATAAAAAATAAAAAAATCTTACCTTATAAACTTTACTTGAGCCTCCTCTTCCCAGCAGTGATATTTTAATATATTCAATATTTTAAAAAAAATCAAAGAAAATCCATGAAAAAATCCCCCAAAAAATTTCCCTTAAAAAAAAAAATTAAAAAAAATTCCAGATATAAAAAAAAATAAAAATAAGAAAATCCAAAAAATATATAAATACATTTTTTCCTTACCTTATAAACTTTACTTGAGCCTCCTCTTCCCAGCAGTGATAATTTAATATATTGCCTTCCATTAATGATTATTGTGTCTAAATGTGATAGAGCACTGTGTGTGTGTGGTTGTGGCTGGGGTTGTGGTTGTGCGCACGTTTGTGGCTGTGTGTGCGTTTGTGGCTGGGGTTGTGGTTGTGTGTGTGTCTGTGTGTGAGTTTGTGTTTGTATCTGGGACTGGGGTTGTGTGTGTGTTTGTGTGTGCATTTGTGTTTGTATCTGGGACTGGGGTTGTGTGTGCGTTTGTATATGGGATTGGGGCTGTGTGTGTGTATGTGTGTGTGTTTGTGGCTGGGACTGTGCCTGTGTGTGCGTTTGTATATGGGATTGGGGCTGTGTGTGTGTATGTGTGTGCGTGTGTGTTTCTACCTGTGTGTGTATAATTGGTCGGGGTTGTGTGCATGTGTGTATGTGTGTTTGAGGCTGTGTGTGTGTGTGTATGTGTGTTTGTGGTTGTGTGCGTGTGTGTATGTGTGTTTGTGTGCGTGTGTGTATGTGTGTTTGTGGTTGTGTGCGTGTGTGTATGTGTGTTTGAGGCTGTGTGAGTGTGTGTATGTGTGTTTGAGGCTGTGTGAGTGTGTGTATGTGTGTTTGAGGCTGTGTGTGTGTGTGCGTTTGTGGCTGTGTGTGTGTGTTGGTAGTAATGTATGGTAGGGAAGGCCTGTATGGTTCCTTCAGTATGGTAGATGCCTTGTATGGTTCATGGTGTATGGTAGACTTTTTTAATGGTTCCTTCTGCAGGACAGAAGTCTTCAATGGTTCCTTGTGTATGGTAGATGCCTTGTATGGTTCCTTCAGTATGGTAGACATCTTTGGTGGTTCTTTCAGTATGGTAGAAGGTTTGTATGTTTCCTTCTGCAGGACAGAGGTTTTCAATGGTTCCTTGTGTATGGTAGATGCCTTGTATGGTTCCTTCAGTATGGTAGACATCTTTAATGGTTCTTTCAGTATGGTAGAAGGTTTGTATGGTTCTTTTAATGGTTCCTTCTGCAGGACAGAGGTTTTCAATGGTTCCTTGTGTATGTTAGAGGCCTTGTATGGTTCATTCTGTATAGTAGAAGGCTTGTATGGTTGTTTCTGTATGGTAGATGACTTTAATACTTTACTATATACAGGTAATAATGGTTGTAATGGTTCCTTGGAAATAACTTCTATTTTTTCATCAAATTTCTTTCTCGCCAACAGAGGAAGTGATAATTGTGGTGATAGTGGTGGTGATTGTGGTGAGTCTGTATGTGTGTATATATCTCTCCCCTGTGTGTGTATTTCAGGCTTCTGTGTGTGTGTATATCTGCTCACATCATCATTTATTTCTGCATATTTTTGGTCAAGATATTTCTGGCCAATTTCTGGGTATTTCTCACTTATTTCAAGGTATTTCTGGCCAATTTCTGGGTATTTCTCACATATTTTGAGGTATTTCTGGCCAATTTCTGGGTATTTCTCACTATTTTTGAGGTATTTCTGGCCAATTTCTGGGCATTTCTTGTTTTTTTCGAGGTATTTCTCTCTCCCTCTCTCCAATTTCTCACTCTCACTTATATCTGGGTATTGTTTACACTCTGCTTTGTGTGGGTGTGTGTTTTCTTTTTCTGTTAGGTTTGTACAACTCCCAAAGTCGAACCTGAAATAAAAATAATAATAATAATTGTAATAATAATAATAATAATAATAGTGATAGTAATAATAATAATAGTAATAATAATAATAGTAATAATAATAATAATAGTAATAATAATAATAGTAATAATAATAATAGTAATAATAATATTAGTAATAATAATATTAGTAATAATAATATTAGTAATAATAATATTAGTAATAATAATATTAGTAATAATAATATTAGTAATAATAATATTAGTAATAATAATATTAGTAATAATAATATTAGTAATAATAATATTAGTAATAATAATATTAGTAATAATAATATTAGTAATAATAATATTAGTAATAATAATATTAGTAATAATAATATTAGTAATAATAATATTAGTAATAATAATAATAATAATAAAAGAGAAATTGGATTGGATGTTAGAGCAACAGTTTAATATGGTATTGGTTTGTAAGCACGCAAACGAAAGAATCTTAGCCGTGTAAATGACTTCTGGGTGAAATATTTAATGAATTTGGTGAGTAAACTAAAGTGATCATCATCATCTAACTGTTGGATAGATTTTGTGAATGTGGATACTCAGCTTTTGGAAAATAATGAAGACTTATAATTGTGGTTGGTTGGGAAGCTAACAAACCAATACCACTGTGGAATCAAGCCTAAAATAATGAAGCCTTACAAGTGTGGTTGGTTGGGAAGCTAACAAACCAATACCACTGTGGAATCAACCCTTAGAAAGAAGTTGATTATTGAAAGTCTGTTTTTTGCTGATTTGATATGTCTCTTTCTGTGTGTGTTTGTGTGTGTGTGTCTCTTTCTCTGTGTGTGTGTGTGTCTCTTTCTCTGTGTGTGTGTGTCTCTTTCTCTGTGTGTGTGTGTCTCTTTCTCTGTGTGTGTGTGTCTCTTTCTCTGTGTGTGTGTGTCTCTTTCTCTGTGTGTGTGTGTCTCTTTCTCTGTGTGTGTGTGTATATTTTCCCCTAAATTTGAACTTGTTGATTGAAGAAGGTAGAAACTGTGGATTAGAAATAAACATTGACAAAAGCAATATGCATACATATACTAAGCAATATACTAAAACCTGAGGAAATTGTTGGAATTAAAGTAGTCAAAGAGATAAGATAATTAGGTATGGATATAAAAGAGATATGTTTAGGGCATATAAAGAGAGGATTATAGAGAAAGCTCAGAAATTGGCAAATATGACATTTACAGTACCGGCAATTGAGAAAAGCTGCAACAAGAATATGATTGGAAAAGTATTCTGGAAAAATGTGGTATTACCCTCAGTGTTGTATGGAGCAAATTTTATACAGGCAACCCCCGTGTAACCAACGTTCACACAACGAAAGTTTTACTTTACTACTATTTGCTCGCATAACGAACACCAAAATCGCTATAACGAAATTTTTACCGAGTTTGAAAGCCTCACCGCATCACGCAAGGCGACAGTCTGTCGAGTATAGCAGCGCCTCTATCGGAAAAAATGCGCACCACTCGCTCGTGTATGCTCACTCCCGCACTACAGTTCAAAACAACAACAGTGTCTCTCTCTCTCATGCTTTGGCTCATCATGCCACCCAAATGCCCTGCAACCAGCCCTGCAATGTTGCCTAGTGCTACAAAGAAGACAAGGAAGTGCCCTACTCTGGAAGTGAAACTAGATATTATTCATAGGCACGAGAGGGGAGAAAACAAATAGTATTGCTCACCATCATACCCCGGCTCCATCAACTGTCTCTACCATTTTCAAGGCAGCAGATGCTATCAAGAAGGCTGGGCAGACTGTAACCTCTCTGCAAGCCAAAAGGACTACCCAAACTCATGACCCTGCATTAGATAAGATGGAAACACTTCTGGAGATGTGGATAAACGACCAGGTACGTGGCTGTATGCTGATTTCTACAGCCCTAATTACTGCCAAAGTGTTATCACTCTGGGCAGATATCCAGACAAAGTTGCCTGAGGAGGAAAAGGCAGATTCCCTTTGGTGCAAGCAAGGAGTGGTTCGATCGTTTCAGTAAACGAGCTGGTCTGCACAGCATACGGACAACAGGCGAATCAGCCAGTGCCGATCAACCAGCTGCTGATGCCTTTAAGTCTATCTGAAGCAGCGTATCTCCGAGGGCGGTTACTCCAGCAAACAGGTCATTAATTTTGACGAGACTGGCCTGTATTGGAAAAAAATGACTTCCAAGACTTTCATCTCACAAGAGGAAAAGAAGGCACCAGGATTTAAGGTGGCTAAGGATCGGCTAACAATCTCACTTGGGGGTAATGCTGAAGCCACTCCTGATATATCAGTCAGAGAACCCTAGGGCACTGAAGGGCTTCACAAAGGCACAACTTCCAGTTATTTGGAAGTCTAACAAGAAGGCCTGGTTCACTTCATCCCTTTGCCAGGATTGTGTGTGGCTATCTCTCACCAGCATTAAAAAAATATGCTGCAACTAATAACATGGCTAACCATTTCCTGATGATCCTTACAATGCCCCAAGCCACCCACGTGCCATGGAACATTGGGCTGATAACATCAAGGTCTTGTTTATGCCGCCAAATACCACATCTTTAATCCAGCCTATGGATCAGACCGTCATTACTCATCGCCGCCTTTAAGGCCTACTACCAGCGACACACTATGACACAGCTGGTGCAGGCACTGGACAACAACCCCAATCTCACCATTCAGGAATACTGGCACCAATATAACATCAAGAAGGGGATTGATAACATCACTGCTTCGTGGAAAGAAGTGAATGCCATAACTATGAATGTGGCTTGGAGTAAAGTTTGGCCTGAATCTACCAATAATTTTACTAGATTCGTCCCCACCAGTGTCAATAACCTCCACAGAGATATAATTTGGCTGTCCCATCGTGCTGACTTTGACAGGAGCTGCTGCACAGCCACAATCAACCTCTGACTAATAGGGAGTTAGAGGATATGTTACAGCAGTGAGTTCACCATGAAGAAGCCCAGCCCACAGTGAGAGAACCAGTGCTAACGATTGATAATTTACAATTTTTTTTAAATAAAATAGTGCCATGGAGTCGATAAAGGAAATGGACCCAAATTCTGCTAGGAGTGGCACTGCAGTGCATGGAGTAGAGAAGGCACTTGGGTGTTATAGAGAAATATTGGCTGCAAAGAGACGTAAAGCTACACAGACATCTATTGACTCTTTCTTCAGGCCATCCACCCCTTCCACTACATCATCTATGTCACCAGTGCCATCAATCTCAAGTGATGTTCCTCTGTTCATCACCGTTTCACCATCAACAACTCCAACCTCTATAGTGTCGTCAACTTCATCTGCATACAACCTTAACTCACCAGATGTCGTGGACATTAACTACTCGTCAGATTCTGACTGAATTTGTGTAAAATAAAACTGTGTAAATGGTATACAGTTTGTATTTCATTTAAACCTATTACAATGATATGTTTATGCTCCACCGGCATGCAGTGTTGCCAAGTGAGGGGAATAAGAGGTGCCAATGGGGATATTATATTAAGATTGTGTAAGAGTAAATTGGGATAACTCTACCAGATGAAATATTAAGTAGAATAGTAGATGGTAAATATATGATCATCTTCAAGAGTAAACATGGAATTTTGAGGTAAAAAGGGAAATTCTCACGTTGAAGTTGGGGAAACATCGTCAAGCAGACCTGGCAACACTGCCGGCATGTTAAAATCGGAGCACTGGAGCCTAACCTGTTAGAATTGGTTCGCGCAACGAAAGGTTTTTTTTTAGGAAGGTAACCTGTTCGTTAACTGGGGGTTGCCTGTAAATCTAAATGAAAATAAAATTAAGAGATTGCAATGCATAGAAAGATCCTCAGAGGAATACAGGAATACAGCATGTGCTGCCTTGAGAGGGGAAATTGGAGCTTCTAGTATAATAATAATAACAATAGTGAGTCATAATAATAGTGATAATAATAATAATAAGTGATAGTAATAATAATAATGATGATAATAGTAATAAGTGATAGTAATAATAATAATAGTGATAGTAATAGTGATAATAGTAATAATAATAAAATAAATGTCTATAAGAATTACAAAGGCCATATTGAAGCAATAAAATGTGGAATAAAAGAAAAATTAAAATTAGTGAAATAATGGAATAGGATAGAAAGAAAATAAAGAAAATGCAAGTGTTGATGCAAAGGCAATACTTCGACACACAACTCAACATAAAAGGTGATAGAGTGGCGAGACAGTAAGCAGGAAGGAAATAAAATACACACACACACACACTAACACACATACATAAAAACACACATTATTATCGACACATACAAACACACACACACACAGACAGATACATACACACACACACACACACACACAAATATACATATATACACACACACACAAACACATATACCCATACACACACATACATACATACATAAACAAACAAATACACACATATATATACCCACACACATACGTACCTACGTACAACACTGGAGGGCATTGTTTTCACTGGGTGGTGCTTGGTGTGTCTCAGGTCAGGTGTGGATATACTCTGCTTCAGTCCACCATTCTGTAATAATAATAATAATAATAATAATAATAATAATAATAGGAGTAGTAGTAGTAGTAGTTATAATAGAAATAGAAATAGTAATAATAATAATAATAATAATAATAATAATAATAGTAGTAGTAGTAGTAATAATAGTAGTATTAATAATAATAATAATAATAGTAGTATTAATAATAATAATAGTAGTAATAGTAGTAGTAGTAATAATAATAGTAATAATAATAGTAATACCGGTAATAAAAACAATAATATTTACACACACACACACTCACTCACAGTGTATATACTCTAAACAGTATGTTCACTTCCTGACGAAAATTCTCTGCAGCACCTTGGCAACTTGATATATTGGAGAAAACCATTAATGTTATGTCAAAGTCAACTGTATAATCAAAAAATTTTCCCTTCCTCTTAGGCATTGTGTTATCATCAAAGTCAGTTATATCACTTCTCCATGATCTCAAGCAAAGGTACAACTTTACGTACATCATGACTAGAAGACTTAATCAAGATGTTGTAGAGAATTTGTTTGGCATAATTGGTCAAATGTGGAGCAGTACAAATGATCACTCTTGTCCCATCAGCTTTAAATATAGACTTAAGAGATACATCTTAGGTAGTAAACAGACTTTAGTGTCAGAGCAGCCAAATACTCTTTTGGTAGATGATGATAATTGCATGGCTACTGGTTTGATTGAATTTGTTACTAATAGTTCACCGATCAAGGGAAGTAGTAGTTCTAGGCAGAGAACAGCTCAAGACCAGACGATACACGATCCTTGTCTTAGTGCTCAACTTTGCACAAACCTTGATGTATCAAGTGAGACAAATGAAGAAATGGGTAACATTCCTATCCCAGATAATGAGGTTGATGGATTTCACTATGTTCTTGGGTACATAGTTCATAAATTCCACAAGACATATCCAGCTCTTTTATGTGAACATAAATCAAATGGTGATTGGATATCAGTGAATGATAATAGTCTGAAACGCATGGCACTGACCTTCATTGAAAAATTTGAAATTGCTGAACAAATGTTTAAAAAGGTTCACGGTGACACACTAGTTGAGGATGGACCAGGACTTGAAGAACTGACTCAGATTACATCAAATTATCTTCCAGAAGTCTCATTTGAAGTAGTCAAATTTTACATGTGGTGTAGGTTACAGATTCGTCTAAAAGCAATCAAAAGACGTGGTAAAATTAAGAATATGCATAACAAGTACAAGAAAATGTCCAAAGTTGTGTATTGTAAATAAAGGAAGCTGTTACAATTATATGTAGTTATACTGTGCTGTTTATTAAATACATAAAAATAGAAAGTGTTTTCATTACCAAACATTTGTTAATAGTAAAGGACAGATGTGTAAGAGACGATTTACCACTACGACCAACACTTATATTTCAGGGGTGTTGATGGTATAGCGGTTAGCACACTCACCTGGCACGCGAGAGATCCCGGGTTCAATTCCTGGTTCAGTGGAATTGTTGGACAATTTTCCCAGCCCCTTATGTCCCTGTTCACCTAGCAGTAAATAGGTGCCTGGCTGTAAGAGCAAGGATAGCATGCTACCTTGCAAGCTGGGGGAAGATGTGTTGATGTAAACTACCCAGCACACACTGGTGAGGGAAGATGTGTCGATGTAAATTACCCAGCACACTTCTCAACTACCCAGCAACACACTAGCAAGGGCTGGTTCTATCCAGAAATGAGGAATCTGGCATCCTCTACCACACCCTGGCCTGTTCTGTCTGTCTCTCTTACTATCTCTCATTCCTTCTGGGTAGCTGACGAGATCGCCTGATTGGGTGGCACAACAAGGAAGACTACAGGCGGTGGGAATGTTGGCCCAGGGATACATACCCGTGAGCCAGCAGTCCTCTCGTCTGTTGCCTTCGAAGAAACAGATCTCACTATCACCCTGACTCCCATTTGGGGGTCCGAGCATCTGCGCGGCTTCGGTCAACCAGACTCGGGACTGCTCGGCCAAACAGTCTGGGGAACTACAACAACAACAACACTTATATTCCTTTCAAGCCATGAGAGAGAGAGAGAGAGAGAGAGAGATTGTTCATTACCCAACATCTGTTAATAGTGAAAGACGGACGTGTAAGAGACGATTTACCACTATTACCAACACTTATTACACTCCTATCAGCCTTCACCCTGTCCACCCCTGTCCACCCGTGTGACGTAGCAGAGGATGGAGAGAGGGAGGAGCCGAAGATAGGTGGGAGGAGCATCTGTGTATGAACACACTGTTTAGACTAGAGTACGGTATATACACTGTGCTCTCACCTTCCTCAGTGATGGGTTGCCAGTTGCTGTATAATTTAATTCTTTTTCTTGTTCTCGTAATTTTCTTAATCGCATTCTTTGTTCTTCAAACCTCTGACTTCTGTAATAATAATAATCATAATAATAATAATCATAATAGTAATGATAATAATAATAATGATAATAGTAACAATAATGATGATAGTAATAATAATATGAATAATAATAATGATAATGATAGTAGTAGTAATAATAATAATAATGATGATAGTAGTAATAATCATGATAATAATAATAGTTGTAGTAGCAGTAGTTGTAATAATAATAATGATAGTAATTATAATAGTAGTAGTAATAATAATAATTGTGATCGTTATATTAATAATATTAATACCGAAATAATAATAACCATAATAATAATAATAATTACCTTTTAGTCTTAGTTTTAAGTACTTCATTAATAACAGCTTCTATATCGGGTCCGTCATCCCAGTCATCATCATTATCATTAGTAGTGGGATTATTAGGATTACTATTGGCAGACATCTTGGATTAGTTAACGTTAATCCCTCGCTGAATCCTCTTCTGAAATATGTAAAACGTTAATAGTAATCATAATCCTTCTATGTTAATAATTAATTCTTCCATGTAAATCCTTTGTTAAATCCTTCTATGTTAATAATAATCCTAAGTAAATCCTTCTATGATAAATAATCTCTTGGTGTAAATCCTTCTATATTAATAATAATAATAATCCTATGTAAATCCTTCTATGTTAATAATAATAGTAATAATCCTTCTACGTTAATCCCTGTGTAAATCCTTTTATGTTAATGCTTAAGTGTAAATCCTTCTATGTTTATCCCTTGGTGTAAATATTGAAAGAATTACCGTTATTGCGTACATTTTTTCTACCTTCATTACCCACTTATTTAGACCATTCTACGACTATTTTCTTCTATGGCATTTCCTCCACAAATGCTCCATTTCCAAGATAGGGCATATTCAAATGGGGCATTTTGAAATTAGCCTGACCTTACCTAACCTAACCTAGACCGCATCAGACTACCGGGACCTAACCTGGGCAAACTACCGGGAAATAACCGTGGTAAAGTACAGTAATTGACCGGGGCAAAATACTGGGACCTAGCCGGATCTGGCAACACTGCTACAAAACGGTAATTTTTTCAATAAATACCGTATATTGTAAATGATTAAGGGCCGTAAATAAGGGTAGGTTGAAAAATAAGAAATATATTAATTAAATTTATTTCAAGTGGGATTACAAGGATTTACGGTATTTATTGAAAGAATTACCGTTTTGCAGCAGTGTTGCCAGATCCGGCTGGGTCCCAGTATTTTACCCCTGTCATTTATTGTACTTTATCACGATTATTTCCCGGTAGGTTGCCCAGGTTAGGTCCCAGTAGTCTGATGCGGTCTAGGTTAGGTTAGGTTAGGTTATGTCAGGTAAGGTAAGGTCAGGCTAATTTCAAAATGCCCCATTTGAATGGGCTATCTTGGAAATGGGGAATTTGAAGAGGAAATGCCATAGAAGAAAATAGTCTTAGAATGGTCTAAAGTGGGTAATGAAGGTAGAAAAACAGTACGCAATAACGGTAATTCTTTCAATATTTACCCAATATACCCTTAACTTACCCTTAAAATAACAGTGAGCCTTTAAGTGGCCCTTAAAATAATAATAAATAAAATAATTCTAATATTTATCGGACCAGAATCTACCACTGCCATTACGACTCGCTCTCTTACTTAACCCTTAAAATCCCTTATTTCTCCAACTTACCCTTATTTATGGTCCTTAATAATTTACTATATGCCCTTAACTAACCCTTAATATAACCCTGAGCCCTTAAAAGACCCTTAAATGCCCTTAAAATTCAAATAAATACCAAAATATTTCTCGGCCGCCGTCCACGCCTTCAGATTCAAAAAGGTACTACTAACAGTGTTGCCAGGTCTGCTTAAAGAAATCTCCCTAACTTCACTTTTACAATTTCCCTTTTTGCCTCAATAATTACCTGTTTACTCTTGAACATTGACAGGCATTAGTGGATGCAATGAGGCTGTTGCATTCAACTCTGTTTACATTTGGGACTTTGTAAAAATCAGAGGGTGAATACATGAAGTTGTATATTGTGACGAAACCAGATGCGACCGACAACTGAAACCTTCATGACGGTATTGTGTATAATAATTATGAATTACATGTTTGCTTAAGCCCCTATCACAAGGGGCATTTCGTCGGTTATACGATATATTTATTTAAGTCATATGATGCTGATATGATATTTGTGTACAAAGCAAACATTGGCCCACATTCTTCAAACTTTCCAGACATCAATCAGTAATATTTCATTGAAACTGCCCTTATCAAAAGTGAGGAACGAGCCAGTGCTGTGGGATACTACAGTGACTACACATCCCAACTATTTACGTTGGAGACGATTGGACGAATCGTGCGAGTTGCGCGAATACGTCTGCTATAGTTTATTTCATCTCATCTGTTGACCAACGCCCATGTTTAAAATGGCAACATTGCATTGCCAGCTCGTGATTGGCTGAACAAAAATTGTCCTATACCCTTAACTTGTTGATATAAACATTTAAATTAACCCTTCATTAACTTCATTGTATGATCCTGGGATGTAAAAAAAATTCTTGTTTATCATTTTATATATACAAATCATGTTCATCTATTGCATTGACCATATAAACAGACACAAGAATGAAAAATTTAAATCCAAGTCAACTCTTTTTAAACGTAAACGAACACAATATTCCAGCCAATTTAGTTTCTCTCAGTTTTAATTTAGATAAATAGATATCAGTCTTCATAGGCACTCTTAAAAGGTATTCTAATATTTATTGAATGAAAATGGCATGAGTATTGTCATAATATAGCCAGAAATACGAGGTAATATATATATATAGTACGGTACAAGTATACCCTTATATGAGTTTGGCTTCCAGCTGTTCGTTGGTGATCTCACCAAAGATGATGATGTCTCACTCCGGCGGGCCGGCGGGTTTGCTGACTCGTAGGCTTTATACCCCTCACCACCTGTTACACTTATAAAAACGGAGTCACAAAACTTAACATAAAACACTAGACAAATAAAATTGAGGTTCCTCCCCCCAACCCAGCGGTACTACAATATGTTGAGAAGGTAAAAATTAATGATATATTCAAAGAGATTTTTCAGAACATTCAGTACATCCTTTAACGTTACTCTATGAGGAATGTTCATAATCATGTTGGACCCAGTGTGTGTACAGTAAAGGAGAAGCAAAACACTGTTAGACCAGAAATTAAAGTCTTGAACCAAAATGAAGGAGACAGACAAGAGGACAACAAATAAAAAGGAAAATCAAGGAAAGTGAGGGACAATTGACTAGAGGAAAAGGGGGAATGGCTCTGGTCCGAAGGGGTGCCAAAACCTTTTAAATAATGGCCACAACCTAGCAGGCAATATTCTCTATATATGGGAAGTTCCTCTAAGTTATCGTCTAAAACTAAATTTTCTTCCAAACGTGCTGTTAAGAAAACGTTACTGAAAACGTAAACTCTGAAATAATTTTACTATATTATATAGTACTATTGTCAGAAGATATTACTCTTATTTCACTCTTGTACATTTATCTGTCCAACACTCTCGAATGTACACCCGAGCTCATAAATTCGTGACCACGTACTTAGTTGTTTATGTAGACGCTTATATCCACCAATCTTAGACGCGTTTACTATAAGTGCTGGCTGGACCAATCAGAGACGTCATCGGCAAACAGGAGCCAACTGTCTGCAGACCCTTCCCCCTAGCACTGTTTGTTTCTTCCTCCTCTTTCATTCAGACTGTCAATAATCCTTACTCTTCCAGTTCCCGCAGAACCAGGTAATTTCAATATCTTTGCTTTCCAGTACAAGATTTTCTGGAGCCATAAATTACTCGGTAAAACATAGAAATTGTCTTATCAATTGAGAAAACTCTAAGCCAGGTCTGGTCCCCACGTTACAACACTTAGGATAGACAGATCATATTATCTCACATGGAGACAGTGCAAAATATTCTTATGGCCGTGTGTCTACTTCTGGATGCTATTTTGTTGGTTGTGATGACTTGGGCCTCGGGGTTACAATTACATAGGCCTACCATAGGTCTTTAACACTTTAGAATGATAGGGTTACGAATTATTCTGCAAGGATATATGTCTAACTCTGGTTCGTAAGATCAATTCTGATAGCTAAGTTTCATTCATCTGCTGCAGAACATTTTCTCAGGACTGTACAGTGTGACTCCAGGGTCCGAACTCTGAAAAATAAATCGTCTGGGAAAGAGTGTGTTGAAGCGCTTTCACACGGAGACGCGAGACAAACGTTTTGTACCACAAAGTTTTACACAAAAATGAACAAAGAAATGTCCAATGCAATTCAGTTTGACAGTGGGGAAGACTCACTCGGAATGTGAACTGCAACATGTTGTTCGTCATATTTTTTCCCGTTCTTTGAGGGACGCTTCTCATAATGTATGCACATAAAGATTGCTTACTATTTTATTGTGCAAGTGGACTTACTTCTTAATTCTGCACAAGATTCCTAAGAGTAATATACTGTATATTTATACAGTTAAGGTGTTATCCTCACGCCACAAGTTGATCTCGTCCAATAAAAATATAAATACTTAGACACAGTGTGTAAAAATTTTACCTTAAGATTTTAAGCTACCTGATACTGTGAAACACTTTACTCTGTACTCGCTGACCCAGTGGAAAGGTGATGACAACAACAGCAAGAGTGAACGTCGAAGGGCAGGCAGGGGAGACAAGACTAAAGGGTACCACACATCACTACAACTTTCCCACCACCACTGCTCTAGATCACCACTCCACACACAGGTATCTTCTCTATTGTGTTCTCCCTCAGGTTTCTGTCCTCCACGTGATGATTATTTTCTTTCCCAAGATGTTCAAGCATTCCATTGCATATATTCATTATCATTATGGTAGAATCCAATCAAGTGGTACCCAGCCTAACATGTTACGATACAACCTGTAAAATATGTTGAAAATGTTTTAGCAAAATATCTGCCACTTTTCTTTACATTTCGTTAAGGTCTCAGACTTAGGTGTAAAATTGTCTTTATTGACCTCAAAAACTCTTAAGAGTTCAACGAGTTGAAAAATGTTCTTATGTAGTTCATATACCGGTAACATAACTCGGTAATACATACAATTTCTAAACGAGCTTCAGTTATACTTTCGAACATAACTATTCCAATGTATATAGCTAAGATTCTAAATTGGTTAGTCAACAAGTTAAAAGTATGGAAGTTTTATTATTTTTTCCCAAAGCCATGACTACGTTTCTGAGTGTCGAACGTTTCATCTTTAAGGGGAGAACTATATTTTCATGCATTGGAGAGCTAATGATTCCACCAAACACTCCCAGAAAACAAATCACCTCAACGTTAATAAAAGGAGATGTGTTTCGTCAAGTTGTTTGGAGGACTCAGTAGCCCTCCATTACCTCCAATAGACCAAGTAGAGTTTCTCACCTTAAACATAACGTAACGATATGCAAAGCTTTTAGGGAAGGTCATGAATTGGTCACCTGCTTCCAGCCACCTCTAGCATCAACAGCTGCGTAAGTCTGAATTCCTGGGGGTGAGCTACGAGGCACTTCACCTCAAGTTTGGTGGTTAAACTTTTGTTATATGCGATGTAGAGGTAGCCCGGGTGGGGGTGGGTGGGAGTGGTGAAGTGGGGGGGGTAGTGGTGAAGTGAGGGGGGGGTAGTGGTGAAGTGGGGGGGGAGGTAGTGGTGAAGTGGGGGGGGGGTAGTGGTGAAGTGGGGGGGGGGGAGGTAGTGGTGAAGTGAGGGGATGGGGGGGGTGAAGTTTGCTGCAAGTTATGGAGTACACTGGCTGGAAATTATGATGGAAGTTGTTTATTAGAAGAATTATAAGTGTGGTGGTCTAGTCATTGTAGCAGTGATAGAACCAAAGATAAATTAATTATTATTAACTTTAAATTACTTTAATTCATTATCATATAGGATCTTGGCACTATTGGGATGTTAGAATAAATACTGTCTTTCAGGCCAACATCTACCAGGTTTCCTCTGTAGTCCAGGAAGCCTTAGTGAAAGTAGACAAACCATTAATACCATTTGTGGGGTTTATATATGCCCAGTCAAGAAAGGAAGATAATCCCTATAATATTTCAAAAGATTTTATAACTATGTGAACTTTAGTAGGTAAAGAATCTTGCAGAAATTTAAAACAAGGATATTCATTACTGTCTGTCAATAAAGTGAGTGGCCGTGAATGATGTTAAGAGGGTAATTCACTTTTGTCACATTGGAGCGCCTTGATTCCTCCAAACTATGCCAGGAAACAGAACCAGATGGATAAAAATAATGGTGTTCTTCTCCTTGGAATAGTTTGGAGGAATCAGTAGCTCCAGATTTACCAACACTGTACTTCCCCCTTAAGGAAAGCTGCCTGCAAAATATTCAAATACCGAGGGATTAACTAGTACTGAAGTTTTACAGCAATACCACCACTACTCCATTAGGGATCTACATCATGCAGAAAATGTACACAGAAAATGTATTGAAAACATCACCCGAACAACACCCGGATATTAACCTGTACAGGGGATACAAAATTATGCCATAAATAGTAGTTTTAGGTCATTTGGTTTGGATGGCTGCGTACGATGGTATTTCGTTGTTGGTGTCGGTGTTGGGGGCAGCGTGAGTGGTGGTGATGATCCCTACTGATGAGCTTTTAAGCCTGCTAATGTTGGCTTCATGTAATGACAACTGTTTTTGTCTGTTTAATTTGGGTGTAGCCACGAACGTTAATGCAGTCTCTTTGCCATTCGTTCATTTTGTGTGTATATTGAGGCTAGAGATAAGGTTATTGGTTTTGTAGCGCTATATATATATATGTAACTGGTAGTGTTTCCATAACTATTGGTTCCAGGCCTTATTTTTTATCACAGACGTTATTGAATCGTTGACACATCGCTGTTGGTAGGAACTATACAAGTGATCATTGAAATCTTACCATGTAAAGAGATATTTCAATATTAGGTGCTTCTAGTACTAACCAAATAGGTACCTGTGGCGAGTATGTATTTCTGGCTTTTTCCTGTGTACTGTAGATATAGGAAATGTGATCCGTCTCACAGAATATATAATGAAGCATTTCTCTTTTACATAATTGTTTTTCTACTCCTTTTATGTACGTATATTTTATGTAAGTATATTTACTAATACACACACAAAACCATCAGGCGTTGTGTGTGGCTCCCATGTAGTGCAGGTTCATACTCTGACCTTTACTGCAGCAGCACAGTCAAACACAAAAGTCAAGTCCATGAAAATGGTGAAAGCATGTAAATGGTGTACCATTCGACGCTCGCATTCTGTGTGGCCTGGCTTACACTGTCCTTCGTTAAAGATAAATCACAATACAAGAGAACGTGGGAAGACTTTCTTTCACCATTGACTCATACGGATGAAAGTGAACTAGGGTTATAAATGAGTGAAGCTTTGTTAAAATATGTCTTCTCTCGGGAACACAATGAACTCAGGTGACCTTTGTGTATTGTGTTGCTCTTCGTTGTTCAGTATCATTCAGACATCATTAACAAACATGATGCTTAGTGGAGTCACTCATTGAGTGCATCTGTGGAAATACTTGAAACCTGAGTGATTGACAAGTTATTTATAAATTGAAAATATCTGAATACTATTAAGAAAACACAAAAATCTTTATTTTCATGATAATGTCCACTTTTTTTCGATAAAATAATATTTTGTGTGCATAATGAATGTGTGTTCGATGCAGTTCCGTAGGAGTTGAGTGAATTGGTACAGTTTTCAAAAACACCTCCAGAGATTTTCCAATTACTAGACAAGGAAAGGATCAAGGGATTTTTGGTAAGTTGAAACAGGACTTTGTGTAATTTTTCAGAACCTTCTCCAGAACGGTAGTGATTAAATAGAATTGCGGCATTCGCCTACAGGAGGAGGATTATTAAAGTAGACAAATGCAAACCTTTGAATTCAGTGAGGGGAGATTCTGCGAATTGCACCTCCCTTGACCAACACGCCAGCAAAGTTCTCACTGAGGTAACGTGAAACGACAGGTGGTAACTGGTGTGTGTGTGTGTGGTGTAGCGGAAGGCAATATTTATCACACCAACAAATATTTAGCAATATTTATCACACCAACACATATTTGGCAATATTTATCACACCAATACATATTTGGACACCCTACCATTCACAAAAGGATATTTATCCTTTTGGGATTAGGAGTTTCCCTTCGTTGACACATTTCAGTTGTTCAATGTTGAATAATTAGTTTCTGGCGTGTCTAGTATATTTGTACAAGAGAAGTAAATTTTCACCAGATACGTTAGTGGAATTACGTCAGTGGAGCACCAGACACCGACCCCTCCATAACTACGGTGGACTCCAGTTGGGAATTGTGTGAGAGTTGGAGAGGAGGAGGTGATATAAGGCTCAGGCTGACTGGCCAAACACACACTATATATATTATGTCCTTTACCAGACAAAGCCAACTGGGGTCTGTCCACCAGAATTATTATTATGCTTCAACAACAGTTTCTCTCCATCCAGTATAATTATGTATTAGTCAATGTGAAGAGACGGGCTAAAATATCAACACCCAAAGTCAGATGTTCAGTCGTGGAATTGGCAGCGACACCGAAGAGTCTATTGAGATTACCCAGCAACCTGACACTTAAAGGAGGTAAACTGTTACGTCATAATTGGGGAGCTACTGATTATGTCAAACTAACGTAAAATAGTTCCTCTACTTTATACTGAGGCAGATATTTTGCATGACGAGCTGATCTATATACTATTCTATTACGGGAAGGATGAGAGGTCAAACTGGTGATACAGATACAGTCTCATTCCATACAGAATTAATATTTGTTTTATATGTGAGCGAGGGATAAGAGCGGTGGGAAGGGGAAGGGAAGATGTGCGTTAAGAGAAGATAAATAGATAGATTGATTGATTGATTGGTTGAGATTAGGCGTCGCAACAGCGAGGTCATATAGCGCCAGAAGGCGGTGATAGAGAGATGAGACAGTAAGCAGGAAGGAAATAGAAAGAAAAAAGGGACAGGTGAACTGAATGAGGAGTGATTGGGACCGAAGGGGCGCCTAAACCCTTAAAGTATTGCCCACATCACTTCAGGCAATACCCCGTTAGAGGAGAAAGGAGAGAAGAACGCAAGAGGAAAAATATGAGTCTGAGAGCAGGAGGAGGAAAGGTACTGCAGGGAGAAGAAAGAGCGAGATAAAAAAAAAAAAAAGAATGAAAGGAAACATGCCAAATGCTTATCGCTGCCCAATAATTATGAACGAAGACAGACTCGTGTTTTCAATCTGACTTTTGTTAAACTGAAACACTATTGATTCCTCCAAACTATATCCCAGGAAACCGAATCACCTCAATGTTATAACAAATAGGGGGTCTGTTTATAGTGACACAGTTTGGACAATTGGAAAAAAAAAAATCCACCACTCACCACCACCAATTACCACTTTCCTCCTCCACCACCACCACCCACTTCCACTACCACCCACCACCACCACTTTCCTCTACCTCCCAATCCCACTTCCCACCACTCACCACCCACCACCACTTTCCTCCACCACCACCACCTACTTTCCACTACCACCCACCACCACTTTCCTCTACCTCCCAATACCACTTTCCTCTACCTCCCAATACCACTTCCCACCACAACCACCACCACTACCACCCACCACCTACCACTTTCCTCCACAACCACCCACTTCCACCACCACCCACCACCTACCACTTTCCTCTACCTCCCAATACCACTTCCCACCACCACCACCACCACCACCACTTCCTATGCCACCACCCACCGACTCATACCTCAACGGGAAACCAGACGCGACGGTAGAAACACTTGCCTTTATTATCACTCAGGAATATTCTCGCCTCACACCCTTGCCACCCAGTCGTCCTCGCTTCTACTGGGTGTGGAAGAGAGGGATGTGGGGGTGTGGAAGAGAGGGATGTGGGGGTGTGGAAGAGAGGGATGTGGGGAGTGGAAGAGAGGGAGGTGGGGGTGTGGAAGAGAGGGAGGTGAGGGTGTGGAAGAGTGGGATGTGGGGAGTGGAAGAGAGGGAGGTGGGGGTGTGGAAGAGAGGGAGGTGGGGGAGTGGAAGAGAGGGAGGTGGGGGAGTGGAAGAGAGGGAGGTGGGGGAGTGGAAGAGAGAGAGGTTTGTGGAAGAGAGAGAGGTTTGTGGAAGGGAGATGTTTGTGGGATAGTAGAGGTAGGGTTGTGGATGGAAGGTTTGCTTAGAGATGAGGTGTGAATTATGTTTAAAGAAGACATAGGTTTGAATGAGAGAAAATTATTAAGAAGGGTGATGAAAATTGGTAACTTAAATATAGAGGCAATGATATCAAACATAGGACAAACTCACAATAATAAAAACATCTGCATCGAAGTAAGTAAACTAATCTAAATAAATTCACGAAAACACCCTGAAACAGCAAGGTTACAAAATACAGTATATCTACCATCAAAAGACACGAGTATAACCAACCTGCCAAAATCTAAAGAGCTGCTGGGCACTGGTCTGGTGAGTTCCTATGGAAGGCCTCTCAGGGGAAGCCATACAGGGACTCCATAAATTGTGACGTCCTCCTCCCTGAACTTCCACCAAACACTGAAAACCTCGTGGGAGTGGGACCGTGGGAGACGTCACTGGCACAGCATCATCGTGGTCTAGCAAGTGGTTTATAATCGCTGAGAATGAATGACGCTTTGGTAGTTCGAGCCCAAGTTTGAACTAACTTATACAGTAGTGCTCAGTAAATTAATTAAGTTAAGTTAGTTTTGCCAATGTACGATTCCGACTCAAGACTGTGAGATAAAAAATAAAATGGCATTATAGATATCACTGTAAACCACTGTCTTAAAAAAATGTCTTAAATAAAAGTTTCTTTTTTTTTCTAAAAAAGAAAAAAGAAAAAACAATCTTAATTTTTTTTTCTCTCTCTTAAAAAAATTGTGTGTGTGATAGTGTAGGCTCGCAAACTGAAGAAACAGAGAAATTTATTAATCTGCCCACTGGATATTGTTATTCTGTATGGTGAATGTGTTTGTTTGATTATTATCCTTTATGTTATCCTTCAAGTAGTGTTGAGTGAGGCGACACGACTTCTGCCGCCGACTGTACAATACCCTGGCAAGAGTGCATGGCAAACACCATAACATTTCTTTACCTTTTTATAAACGTTCTACAAACAAACACATAATACCGGTACACATTTCTTTCTCAAACTTTAAGTGACTATAAATAGAAAACCGGAATTTACTCAGACTGAGCTATGCATATCAGTTCTGACCTTCAGTAGAGAAATGTACAGTCGGTGGCAAAAGTCGTGTCGCCACATCTGCCAAGTCATGAAACACAATATGGAAATATAAGCTTCACAGCCTCGTAAAATGTAAACCTAGAGTAGTTTTACTAATTTTCCCCCTGGATATTGTAATGCTGTGTTGGTGGTGAATGTATTGGTTAGATAATAATCCTGTATGTTATCCTTTCTTTTGCCGCCGACTGTACAATATGTGGCAATGCAGACTACAAGACAAAGTAGTAAATGTCAGTTACTCACTTTCAAACTTTAACCAAATCAATAAGACAGGAAATGTCATCCACTCGAAACATTAACAGGTGATTATATATCGAAAGTTTACAAGTGTTGTACCTAGAATATTTCCTTAATACAGTATCCTACATTGAGACTGAGTTATCATTAGTTCTGCTGCCACCATAATTTTCTTCAATCAAATGTAAGTAATATCGTTTTACTGATGTTGTAGAATAATATTTCATGGACAACTAACAGGTGTACGGTTTGTGAAAGTAATTTTTTTGGACATTTTAACAGCAAGGGCAAAATATATCAATGCTAAAGTGTGATAATAATTTCTGTTACGATATTACGACAACCAGGATTCGCATCGCCTATTCTATTCTCTCCCATTTCCTTTTGACTCCATCCCCTTCCTTCCTCCCTGCCTTCCAATCATCGACTATGTAAGCCCTCTCTTCCTCTTCCTTCCCTGCTCTCACCTCTCTCTCTCTCTCTCTCTCTCTCTCTCTCTCTCTCTCTCTCTCTCTCTCTTCTTTTATCCAATCCCATATCTTCCCTTTCCTACTTCCTCTTTCCTTCCTCTCCTATATCTCTGTCATCATTACATAATCATATTCCTCCCACTCTTCCTCCTCCTTCTCTGACTTTCCTTCCCTTTCCGTCTCCACTCTCTTCTCTTTCCCTTTCTCGGCCAAGTGCACACCGAGAAAAGAACTCCAGAGGCTATATTCGACTCCTTTGATCTTTCCTGTTAGCCTTCTAGCCTACGGTCCCCCATAACTTGGTTGAATATTATATACCTGAAGTCAAACAATATATAGATATGACAAAGTTTTGTGTATATACGCGATTGCCTCTCATTAATTTTTTGTGACAATCTGAATGAAACAAAACAAATGCTATTAATATTTTACTAAACATAATATACCACAGCCTTGACAGAATGCCAGACGCAAGCCTTGGATTGGCTAAGGTCATCTGGCGTTCTGATAGGATCAATTATAAAGCCGTGTCCGCCGGGTGATGAAGGACTCCCCCCGAACACACTCCTTATTTTTCACCCAGCCTTCTTCCGATATTGGGGTCAAGGACAGTAAAAAAAAAAAACTCCATACCCCGAGTCAAAACCGAGGCGTTCCCCACCGTCTAAAAAATATACCTTCACAGTCCAAGACTTCTTTCCTTTATTCTTTCTGATGAAAGTATTAAATTCAACCTGTCCGAAACGAGAAAACTGCATTGACGTGTTTTGGGATTCTCTCAGTGATCACAGGGACATTGTCGACTTTTTGTTGGTGGCTGTGTGTTCTCAGAAGTCGATATTTCCGTCTGGCGAACCCAATACTGGTCCTTTGTAAAGTGATTAGGATTACCACAAGCCCCACCACATGAGGGCCCTGTCTGACGTTCCTGATGTAGGGAGGACTACCAATATCAATCCCTAACTCCCGCCCCCCCCCTCCCCCTTCCCCCCTCAGGAATATGGTCGACTTTTGAAAGATGATATTATATGTAGTTTCCTAAAGTTTTTGATTAATTGTGCAAGAAAACTGGTGACAATTTTGAAAGATAATAATCGATCAATATAAACTTTAAACCATTTGAATACTATTGAAAGAAACTTGGTGACATTTGGAAAGATAATAATCGATCAATATAAACTTTAAACCATTTGAATACTATTGAAAGAAACTAACTTGGTGACATTTGGAAAGATAATCGATCAATACAATATATATTTTGTGAATGATTTGAATACTTTGAGTAGAAATTTGGTGATAATTATGTTTCGCGTTACTTGAACTCTTCGCTATAATTAATCCATCTTCAAAACAATCGTCTTGCAAAATTGAATTGGACAAATTTTAATTAAATCTCCACCAGTGTTCCTGCTGATATTAAAGTCCTCGTATATTTTCCTGGCGCTATATTTTGAACTCCAGTCCAACCCCAGCATGAAAGGCACGACACAGGTGAAATGTACAGTCGTGGTCAAAAATGATAATCCATATAGAGGTAACTCACGTAAGATTTTGACATTTTCCCTCTGTACTTTAGCTGATATACTTTCCAATAAATAGGTTAAGTACCATCTTTTATTTTACTCCAAGCAGCTATATACACACTACTTAAAACAATATCATCATATTATGTGAACGTGAAAACATCAGACAGTAAATTGATTGAAATACCCAAATGTGGATGAGTATTATTGACCACGACTGTATCTCTGAATTTGGGTGTGATGAAGCTCCTGATATTATGTAGTTATTCATACAAATGGTGAAAATATATCTAATTTATGCTTGCGCAGTGCTCTCAGTAAATCTAGTCTGTCACGGCTAATGAATGGGGTAACCCTGAACCGGCGAAGAGATGAGTGTGTGTGTATGATTATGTGTGTGTGTGTGTGTGTGTGTGATTGTGTGTGTGTATGTGTGTGTGTGTGTGTGTTTATTCTCCAGCAGTACAGTATATAAAATTTCTCTTAACTTAGGATATAGCGAGGGTTTGTTTGTGTGAAATTCTTTGTGGCTGGTTCGTATCTAACTGGTTTGAGTTCGAATCCTTCCCTGTTTGTTTATTGTGTCTTCATCTTAAAAATCGTGAATATTAATGACGACTGATGCTTGAAAAATGTCCGAGTTATTGCCTTACATACATTAGTGGCAGCAGGGACGGTGGGTTGGTATTTGTTGGGGTCTGTTGGTATTCCTGGGTTGGTATTTGTTGGGGCCTGGTGGTATTCCTGGGTTGGTATTTGTTGGGGCCTGGTATTCCTGGAATGGTATTTGTTGGGGTCTGTTGGTATTCCTGGGTTGGTATTTGTTGGGGTCTGTTGGTATTCCTGGGTTGGTATTTGTTGGGGCCTGGTGGTATTCCTGAGATGGTATTCCTGGGTTAGTATTCGTTGAGGCCTGGTATTCCTGGGCTGGTATTCGTTGGGGCCTGGTGGTATTCCTGGGATGGTATTCGTTGGGGCCTGGTGGTATTCCTGGGCTGGTATTCGTTGGGGCCTGGTGGTATTCCTGGGATGGTATTCGTTGGGGCCTGGTGGTATTCCTGGGTTGGCAGTAGATGGAGTTGCGAGGTGATTGGACTAACCTGAATGGGGTCCTTTTTGTTAGCTCTCAGTGGGGAGACAGAAAGGGAACGCAGTGAAAGGGAGTGGTAGAAACATGCGTGCAGAGAGGAGAACTTGAAAGATAAAGTGAGAGGGAGGGGGACAAGTCGTGATAAAAAGTAAGGTAGAAGTATAGATTGAAGGCTACTCAACACGACAAGTCATAGCTAATTAGAGGCAGGGTTCGTGAAGATATATGAGTGGAATTGAAAATAGTCTACCTTAAAATGGATCACAGAGGAGGGAACATGGGGACTATCAAGTGTACATAATATATTATACACCTTAAAAAAAAAAAAACTGCATATCTTACAGGAAAAGTAATATATGTGAACTAACGAACGAAGAGTGCTCAGTGACGTTCAGGAAACTCCAAAGGGAATGGGAAAGCGTGTCTGGAAAGCAGAGAGAGAAGACAAGACGCCCAGGAGATGTGAAATGCATCGGGAAGCAGAGGAGGGAGTTGTAGAATGTAGGAGAGACAAGAGGTGGCCAGGGGGAAAACAAGGGATTGGTGGAAGGCTGAAGCAAGCATGAAAGGTGGTGCTGGTGTGAGTCATAGCTTCAGTGTACAGTTAGATTCTAATGTCTTGTCTGTTCCCATCTCACGTCACTAAATATAATCACATGGTTTGTTTGTGGAGTGTTTATATATTTTTCTCATTACAAACATGTCTATCTTAGGAACACTAGATGGTCTTATGCTCTACAGTCAGTCATGTTTGGATTGATAGATAAATAAAACTAACTAGACAAATAAATAAATAAATAAGCTCACAAAAGGTTACATACCAAACCAACCAACCAACCATCGGACTAAGCTACTAACCACCAAACTAATTAACTGGGTAATTGACAAGGGTGAAAATATTTATGTGAGGTGAGCGAGTGAACTACTCTGCATGGCAATCAAACTCTGTAATGCAGTGTAGTGATCAATTAAACTATCCAACTGATGTAACTGTAAATAGTTAATTGTGGCGATCTGATGAACAATTCGTTTATGCAATTAATTTACTACACGCGTCGAGGGTCTCGGTGGAATAACACGGGAGGAGAGGAAGCTGCATGGGTTTGGGAACGTGGGCTGTATTGAAGGGATTTCAGGTGGTCGTCATCCCCTCAGAGGTAAGGTGTATGAAGAAACATGGAATGATTTATAGGATATGTTGACAAATTGTAATATATATGAAACACAATGGTTATTAATTTTGTAAGAAAGTATTAGCTCAGGTTACAATATAGACACCTGTGGCCAAACTTGTCAAACAGTGGTGGATTTTATTTTATACCATAGAGGCGACCATTTCTGCAACATCGTGGTAACCATTCTGTAAATACCAATGTTGTATGGTGGCAAATTTAGCAATCTTGCTTTTCATCCACTGTAATAACTGTGGCAACAAATTTAATAACATACGGCAAACTATTCAAAACCACGTGTGAATATCAATTAAACGGGATACCGGTGAATACTGTAAAATAATGTTGTGGTGCTGTGAAAGTGTCCATGGTAGTGTGATGGTGTGTGTGGTGGGTGAGGTGTAGAATAGCAGGGTACAGTGCATGTGTGGATGAATGATGGTGTAGTAATTTGGTTATAGTGAGGTGTTGAAGTGGAGTTGAAGTGGGAATATATATTTTTGTAATGTAGTCTATGGAAGTAAAATTATAATGTGTGGTGGAGGACTGGTGAGGTATCATAATAATTCTTGTAGTAGAGAGATGAGGTGTAGTGGTTTGGGAGTATGCTGAGAAGGTGATGCTTGATGAGATGATGCAGCTACTGAGTGTAAAGCAGGTGTGTCTGTGGTGGTGGTGGTGTTGGTGGTGGTGGAGATTACAGTAGGTAGTGGCTTATGAGGAGTGTGCTTGATGCGATAATGTAGCTGAGTGTAAGTGGATAAAGCAGGTGTGTCTGTGGTGGTGGTGGTGGTGAAGTAGTGGCTTAGAAGTGTGCTTGATGCGATAATGTAGATGAATGTAAGTGGATAAAGCAGGTGTGTCTGTGTTGGTGGTGGTGGTGGTGGTGGTGGATATTACAGTAGGTTATAGTGGCTTAGGAGTGTGCTTGATAATATGATGCAGCTGAGTATAAGTGGATAAAGCAGGTGTGTCTGTGGTGGTGGTGGTGGTGTTGGTGGTGTTGGTGGTGTTGGTGGTGGTGGAAACAGTGAGGCAGAGTTCCAAGTGGTGATGTGTGAAGGTGATTTATTTGGGTTGAAGTGTGGCGGTGGAGCGTGCAGGTAATATATCGAGGCAGTGTAAGTGGTGTGGATTGTGGAGGTGCTATAGCAGTGGTGTTACATACAGGTGAGTTCTGGACAGGAAACATAGTGGATAAAAATGGGTTATTACTTTTGTTAAGGCAGCGAGGATATTATGTAGTGTAAAACCTTGAACAGAGGAAGTGATTTAAGCACAAGGAATATATGTAAATGACAGAAATAAGTAAAGTAAGTTGAAGGAAATCAATCTTCTGGAGTGGAATGATTATGACTGTGATATAAAATGATAATGAAAATTATAATAATAACAATGAATATGTCATGATAACTTGAGTAAATATATTTCACCGGGATTTAACGACAATTAACGAGTTGGTCGTACCCAAAATTTTGGCCTGCCAATTATAAGGGATTAAAATCTTATCAGTGATAATGTAGGTCATTAGTGACCTGACCCCTGTGGACCCAGAGTTTATTGCCAGATATAATGCAAATGACCTGTCAAGCCATATGTTCAAGGTATTTGTGATTGATGTGAGGTATTATGATTTGTATCCTGATAATACAACAGTGTAATCTCCCAGGCTGTATAATTATAAAATACATTAGTGATTCCTGATAGATGAAGAGCAGGTTACAAGATTCACAAGTCAACAAAGAGGCTCAATATAACCACAGGGAAGAAAAGACCACTGCAACCAATTCTATTATATACGATGGGAGATAAACTACTGAAGGTGGCATCAATGTCCTTCTGGAGGCTCGTCGAAGGGATCCTGTGTGTGTGTGTGTGTGTGTGTGTGTTGTGTGTGTGTGTGTGTGTGTGTGTGTGTGTGTGTGTGTGTGTGTGTGTGTGTGTGTGTGTGTGTGTGTTTGTGTGTGTGTGTGTGTGTGAGGAGATAGAAACTTGGAATGAGAGTGTTAATCATAGCACTTGTGAGACAGACAAAAAGAACAGACAAAAGAGAGTGAAGAAGACGGAACGAAAAGAATACAAAATCACTCAAAGATAAACGTGAAATACAAAGAAGGAAGAAAATGAAAGTGAGTGAGGTCAGTGAAGTGGAAGGACTGTCAGATCTGAAGAAATATGGGAGAACAAAGAAAGAAAGAGCCAGACAGGGGGGCAGTGTGGAAGACAAAACTGTGAGAGAAAAGGAGATGGACGGATTGAGAGAGAAATAGAAAAGGACAGAGATCGGAAAATACAGATACAGAAAACAAAGAAGGAAAGGCAGGCGATATGGGCTATTCAGGAGAGAGAGAGAGAGAGAGAGAGAGAGAGAGAGAGAGAGAGAGAGAGAGAGAGAGAGAGAGAGAGAGATCAGAGCAGATAAGACAAATTCAGAGAGAGATCAGATAAGAAAAATACAGAGAGAGAGAGAGAGAGAGAGAGAGAGAGAGAGAGAGAGAGAGAGAGAGAGAGAGAGAGAGACAGGCAGGCGTGAGTGTGTCGTGGTGGAGTAGGGTTAGGGGGGGGGGGAGGGGGAAGGGGCCAACCAACAACATGGTCAACATCACCTTCTTTCACCAGGGGGCCGTGGGAGACAGTACACCAGATGAGCAGGACATGTTCCCAACCACCACAACACCTCACCAACTTCCCACAAGAAAATTACAGCCAGGTGAAGGAAGAAAAAGTAAAGCTCTCCCAAGTTTGAGGCGAAGTAGTAGTGGTGGTGGTGGTGGTGGTATTTACGGTGGCCAAGGTGAGAAGTGGCCTCTCCTTTTATCTCGCCAATATAATACGAAAGGGAAGGGATTCTCGCCTTTTGCTTCGCCTGTATAATTGAATATATATTTTACTTTAACTGATAATGAAGATGTGATGCGTTTTAAGTCATTTGGCATCTTGTAGTACATAGTGTCTGATAATTGTTATTACTATATGTAAGTCTATCAGTAATTGTTATCATATCCTTCTAAGATTAAGGTACAATAATTTGTTTTTTTTATAAATTAATAAGCGACTAGAGATAGGACGTTATTGCTAAGCATAAAAATTAATGGAGAGCCAATATTCGTAGCATATCATAAATTCATAATTATATCTTTGGTGATTCTGATATGCAGCACAAGTAAAAAAAGTGAACCATAAATGAGTTGAAACATTTTAGAGCCAGTTCAAGCGTAAGGTCAGTGAGTGTCATCATCAGTTTCACACAAGAGAATTATTACGACAGATCAACTGAAATCGTATTAGACTAAAACCTACACGTTATGTAATTCCCTTGCTCTTGAAAGTGACACAACTAATCGCTTTCGTATTAAAAAATAAACCAAACAAATATTTATCTCTCAAACGGTGAATAAAACCCACTCTTGTTGACGGAAATAACAAGTGTGATTTCACCACCATTTATCTCTCAAATTATGAAATCTGATAACGTTTAAAGGTCTATATTTATTTTACAGTTGGCATCATCTGTGAACAAAAGGCGTATTGGTTCTTGGAGTAATAAAAAATGTAATGTTTCTAGTTAACTGGATGTAGTGGTACTGGAAACGTAGTCTATAATGGAATGAAACTATTTCATTAAAAGGCTGGTGCATTTAATTAAACAATTTGGCTTTAACGACCACTACTTCCATTCACACAGTCTTATAACAATAATTGTGGCCTATAATATTAATGGATTAATTAGTGAATGACTTTCAGTGCGGTACTTCATTAAGCTTAATCTTTTTCTCTACTTTCTTCAGTCTTAAGTCATTAAATATACCATCACTCTTAAGGACCCTGTGATCGTATGTTGGGAATTGGAGGCTTTTGATTCCTCCTGACTATGCCACGAAACACGCTCCTTCCCTATAGGTGGTGTTTCGTGGCGATATTTGAAGGACTCATTTACCTCCAATTTTCTGACTATATCACAGGGTCCCTTAATAGCTCTCTCTCTCTCTCTCTCTCTCTCTCTCTCTCTCTCTCTCTCTCTCTCTCTCTCTCTCTCTCTCTCTCTCTCTCTCTCTCTCTCTATGTGGTCAGCGTTATGTAACTAGTATTAGTATCAAAGCGAGCGACCCACACACCAAACGATCGAGTTTTTATTCATCGGGGCGAGCACAAATTTTATAACCAAATGCTCAGTTCCCATATGGGGGATAAAATTATTTGCTATGTGTATATTAGCCACGCAATTCATTATTACATATTGGTAGACTAAATGTAATCCAATGAAGAATCTGCTCTAAGTAACAGTTCAAGTATAAGTATGATGAGCCTTTGAATAATTTAAAACTGGTAAGAGCGATATGCTGTTTTCTATTTGAGACTCTTTACCCAAACAAAAATATTTCAGAAACACGATATTGAGCCATAAATATGAAAATCAAATACTGGTGGTCTCTGATGGCGAGGGACACAGGTTTGTATTATGAATGTGTATGCGTTAAGGGGGATGTTTTGTGTTGTTAATTTTGGAGCAACTGAATCTTCCAAACCATTCCAAGCAACAGAACACCATTATAATATTTGCTCTTCTGGTCCTGTTTCCTGGCATACTTTGGAGGAATCGAGGAGCTCCAATGTAACAAAAGCGAATTACCCCCTTAATGGTTAATGGGATACTACGTTTATATTGCATGGCTTTGAAAAAACTGATTAACAACGTAAAAATAAATAAATGAAACACAAACGGGGGGTGGGGGGAGACATACACCATACAACACACACATACACTTCTCCACATACACCACACAACAACACACACGTACACATCTCCACATACACCACACAACAACACACACATACACTTCTCCACATACACCACACAACTACACACACATACACATCTCCACATACACCACACAACTACACACACATACACATCTACACATACACCACACAACAACACACACATACACATCTACACATACACCACACAACAACACACACGTACACATCTACACATACACCACTCAACACCACACACATACACTTCTCCACATACACCACACAACAACACACACATACACTTCTCCACATACACCACACAACAACACACACATACACTTTTCCACATACACCACACAACAACACATACATACACTTCTACACATACACCACACAACAACACACACATACACATCTCCACATACACACACTCTATCACTCTAAAGTTATATCGTCTTACGCAGTCGATAGGCGTTAAGGGGAGAATCTCTTGTTGGTAAATTAGAATACTTTGGAGGAATCAAGGCACTCCAAACTATTCCAAGCAACAGAACACCATTAATTTTGCTAATCTGGTCCTGTTTCCTGACATACTTTGGAGGAATCATGGCACTCCAATGTACGAAAAACGAATTACCACCTTAAAGGGAAGGATTCAGTTTTGGCATTTTGGGAGATAATGATTCCTCCAAACCATTCCCAGCAACAGTCCACCATTATATTTGCTAATCTGGTCCTATTTCCTGGCATAATTTGGAGGAAGCAAGGAACTCTAATGTACAAAAAATATACTCTCCCTTTAAATTAAGCCAAAATAAACAAACAAACAAAGGATGACTCACAGAACACAAACAAAACAAGTAAAATGCTAAGAAAATAATATTGACACTTGAGATATCTGGTTCCCCTGAGACATGCCAGAGAAAGAGTGAGAGAAAATGGACTGACAACTGTTTAATAACAAAAGACAAGACATGGCGTGTGAAAAGTTTGGGAGAAAAAAAAGAAAAAAAAAAAGGAAAGTTTTCTAATAACAAACGCACGAATTGAAGTTATGTTTTAGTTGTACAGTTTCCCGCACATGAAGCTGGTACGCCTTGTTACTTACTTGTGAGGTAGCTACAACAGGAAGAAATGTGAGCAAAAAAAAAGTCATAGTTTGTTGAGAGGCAGACAGTAATAATGTTATAACTGTCTGCTTATCAACACATTATAACTTTTGCTCACATTCCATTCTGTTGTAGCCACCACACAAGTAGCAAGGCGTACCAGCTTTATGTGTGGGCAACTGTACATACATACATACATACATACATACATACATACATACATGCTGGATAATGTACAATCGCGGCAAATAGTCCTTGACCAGGGTGTAAGGGGAAGTCTGTTCAAGGACTATGTGCCGCGACTGTACATACGTAAGTAATGGTATTAAGGTGATGGAGCATATTCAAAAACATTTATAGTGTATACGATGGTGTGAATTTTAACAGAGTCATCGTACCAGTACCACGTCATCGTAAACACCATACAAATGTTCCTGCATATACGGCTTTATAATCCATTCCTTAAGGGGGAAGTTTTGTGTTGGTAATTCTGGAGCAACTGAATCCTCCAAACAATTCCAAGCAACAGGACACCATTATTTTTGTTCTTCTGGTCTTGTTTCCTAGCATACTTTGGAGGAATCAAGGCACTCCAATGTAACAAAATCGAGTTACCACCTTAAGGACCCTGTGATCGTGTATGAAAATTGGAGGCTTCTGATTTCTCCTGACCATGCCACGAAACAAGCTCCTTCTTTATAGTTGGCGTTTCATGGCAATATTCGAAGGACTCATTTATCTCCAAATTTCTGACTGACTACATCACAGGGTCCCTTAAGGGTGTAATTCACTTTTGTAACATTGGAGTGCCTTGATTCCTCCAAAGTATGCTAGGAAACAGAACTAGATGGACAAATATAATGGTGTCCTGTTGCTTGGAATTGTTTGGAGGATTCAGTTGCTCCAGATTTACCAACACAAAACATCCCCCTTAACAATATTTTCTTCTTCATGTTGAGTCTGATCCAATTGGCAGAAAATGTAATGGGATCCTTCTGGGTATTAATTTTCCAACCTTGAGTCTATTATGTTTGATTTATGGGAATAGTAGTATTATATTTGGTTCATTAGAGCCTCTTGATTCCTCTAATGTATATATATGTCAGGAAATAGAATCAGATTAACAAAAAAATAATGGTGGTATGTTGCTTAGAAACAGAATTAGATTAGAAACAGAACACCATTAGAAACAGAACCAGATTAGAAACAGAACCTGATTAGAAACAGAACACCATTAGAAACAGAAACAGAACACCATTAGAAACAGAACACCATTAGAAACAGAAAAAGATTAGAAACAGAAACAGATTAACATAAAATAATGGTGGTATGTTGCTTAGAATAGAGTTTGGAGGAAATAGTTGCTTCAGATTTACCAACACTGTACACACCAGTTAAGTGAAGCAAAATAAATCTGAGTAATTTAACGCGAGATGACAAACTGAGAGACACACACACAGACAGATACACAGACAGACACACAGACAGATGGACACTCAGACTGGCAGGCAGATAGACCTACATGCAGAATGACAGACAGGTAGACCATCCAATTAATGACAGACAGGTAGACCATCCAATTAATGACAGACAGGTAGACCATCCAATTAAGACAGACAGGCAGACCATCCAACTAAACACAGACAGACAGACCATCCAATTAATGACAGACAGGTAGACCATCCAAATAAAGACAGACAGACAGACCATCCAATTAAAGACAGACAGACAGACCATCCAACTAAACACAGACATACAGACCATCCAACTAAACACAGACAGACAGACCATCCAATTAATGACAGACAGACAGACCATCCAACTAAACCACTGTAACAACTTGAACACAATGTCTCTCATTCCTCACACTGAATAATGGGATTTTTTTTTTTTTTCACAATTCCCACACATCCTTATGGCAACTATCTTAGACGAAATTAATTTTGCTTTATTATGCAGTGATGGTAAATCTGGAGCTATTGATTCCTCCGAGCTATGCCAAGCAACAGCACAGCTTTATTTCTGTTCGTCTGGTCCTGTTTCCTGGCATACTTTGGAGGAATCAAGGCACTCTAAAGTATCAAAATTGTAATACTACCCCTTTAGATTTATTATTGTTGAAGCCACAAACATCATCACCATCTGCCAGCACAAACAGGTCATTATATCTGAGGACACAATCAGGACGACTCATTACCATAAGTGCTAATGGTCATTATAGGATAATTGCTCTCTTAAGTAAATGGTTTTTATCTCTTATCTGCAGTGGACGTCAGTAGTACTGTTTGTTGCCTACACTTTAACAAAATTGCATTAAATGATATTCGTAGGAGATTGTGTTTACCTCAGAGGGAAAAACATCTGTGAAAGTCTTACAAAACTCACAGTGTAGCGATACTTATTTTTTTTTTTTGTCCACAAATATACGTACAGTTGTAGATACATGAAACAGTCACACCTGAAACAGATGGTCCTTCAACGAGCATAGTGTGGGACGTTGTGTTCAGTGGTTCGTCCTTCTCTATGCTCAGTGTATAGTGTGTGTGGCATAGTTAAAAGTTGCTCCTTTAAGGTATATTTGTTTCATGTATCTGCAACTGTACATATATACAATCCCTGCCTCTCTGCTGTTTAATGAAGGTTGTGAGTGTCTTGGTATTATCTCCAGCAGTCGTTTACCTGCGAACTCATCCCCTCCCGGACCTCCTTACTGTACATGCATACAATCCCTTTCCATACATACAATCCCTTTCCACACATACATACAATCCCTTTCCACACATACAATCCCTTTCCATACATACATACAATCCCTTTCCACACATACAATTACTTTCATACATACAATCCCTTTCCATACATACAATCCCTTTCCATACATACAATCCCTTTCCATACATACATAGAATCCCTTTCTATACATACAATCCCTTTCCATACATACAATCCCTTTCCATACATACAATCCCTTACCATACATACAATCCCTTTCCACACATACAATCCCTTTCCACACATACAATCCCTTTTCATACATACAATCCCTTTCCACACATACAATCCCTTTCCACACATACAATCCCTTTCCATACATACAATCACTGCCTCTCTGCTGTTTACTGGTAGTGTCGGCTGTGGGAGTGTTGGTATTATCTGGTGCAGTCGTTTACCTGTAAGCTCATCCCCTCCCGGACCTCCTTACACCCAGCCTCAGTTAATTACGGTGACTGGGCGAGGTGGAATGGGTCTCAGCGGGCGTGGAGGAGAGCAGGTCATTAAGGGGGGTCGTATACTTTTGGTGCTACATACAAACACATTGGAGTGCCTTGATGCCTCCAAAGTATGCCAAGGAAACAGGACCAGATTAACAAACAAAAAATAATGGTGGTGTGTTTGTTGCCTTTGATAGATTAGGGGGAATTAATTTGCCCCAGATTTATATACAACACTCTACTATCCAATTAATTAACGGAGCTAAGATACTTTCCGTGAAATTATTGAGAGGCAACTGACTCCTCCTCCTAACTGTGTCAAGGGTCGGTCTAACCTTTATAACTGTGTCTTGCTTAGATAATATAATGAAAACCGTCTTTGAGGTTCAGTCTGAAGGAATCGGTGACTTTCAAAGGGTGGATTTTTAGCATCATACTCCCTCTGTTAACATTCCCACTCACCCCTTAACATTCCCCCTTACTCCTAAATATTCCCCCACACCCCTTAACATTCCCCCTCACCCCTAAACATTCTCCTTCACCCCTAAACAATCCCCCTCACCCCTAAACATCTCCCCTCATCCCTAAACATCTCCTCTCATCCCTAAACATTCTCCTTCACCCCTAAACATCTCCCCTCATCCCTAAACATCTCCCCTCACCCCTAAACAATCCCCCCTCACCCCTTACCAATCCCCATCACCCCTAAACAATCCCCCATCACCCCTAAACAATCCCCAATCATCCCTAAACAATCCCCCATCACCCCTAAACAACCCCCTCTCACCCATTAAAATCCCCCCTCACTGTTAATTACCAGTGGGGTGAGTCGGTTCCCCTTCAAGACCTCAAGGAGTAATACCAAGGAAGTCATCAAGTGAAGCTCATCCCTTAATGTTGTCTTCTCTTCATTAAGGTGAGATTCTCTTGTTGGTGAATTAGAAGGTCTGTGATTCCTCCATACTATACCAGGAAACAGACAGACATCCTATATAAGTGGTACATACTATGAATAGGGGATCTGTTTCTTGGCATAGTTTGGAGGAAGCAGTAGTAGCCCTGCAAAATAATAACGAACAAGACAATTATCCCTTAATATATACATGTATATTATATCTGTACATATATTCATTCATCACACACACACACACACACACATACACACACACACACACACACACACACACACACTATACACAAACATAATAATTCATGCATTCATTCATACATACAGCAACTTTGCCTCTCATCTCTGAAGTGAAGCGTACACATAGGCAAAAATATGAGTTATACGAGGCCAGGAGGGGAGACAATCATACACACAGACAGAGAGACCCGCCGTGTGTCGAGTCGTGGACACAACCTCGTCAAGCGGAAAAAAGGTCAGAAGTTATGTGAAGCTAAAGTAATACAGGAAAGTTAGTCTCTGCCACCAAGAGGAAGGAAGGCAGGAGCAGGATGAGGAGGAGGAGGAGGAGGACGTGGGTGAGAGAATATGCGGCAGGTGGAAGTAAGTGGGCAGCAGTAAAGTTTCCCCAGCCTATGCATGCAGCTTTGAGGGGGGATGGGAAGTGGAGAGACACAGGGAAGAGATGGGAAGGGAGGGTGGGGTCGGGTGGGGAGAGACATGGAAGGCTAGAGAGAGAGGGAGGGTGAGGAGGGGAGAGATAGAGAAGGGAAGGGTAGGGAAGGAAGGGTGGGGTGGGGAGAGACATGGAAGGCTACAGAGGGAGGGTGAGGAGGGGAGAGATAGAGAAGGGAAGGGAAGGGAGGGTGGGGAAAATGGGTAGGGGGGAAATGGGATGGGAAGGGAAGTTGGTTGAGAGACAGTGAAGGGAAGGAAAGAGAGGGTGGAAATGAAGGGTGGGGGGATAGGTTTCGAAGGGAACGGAGTTGAGAGACAGTGAAGGGTGGGGAGGGAAGGGTGGGGATGAAGGATGTGTAGGATGGGGTGGGAAAAGAAGGAAGTTGAGAGACAGTGAAGGGAAGGGAGGGTGGGGATGAAAAGTGGATGGGATGGGATAGGAAGGGAAGGGAGGGTGGGGATGAAAAGTGGATGGGATGGGATGGGAAGGGAAAGGAGTTAAGAGACAGTGAAGGGAAGGGAAGGGAGGGTGGGGATGAAAAGTAGATGGGATGGGATGGGAAGGGAAAGGAGTTAAGAGACAGTGAAGGGAAGGGAAGGGAGGGTGGGGATGAAAAGTGGATGGGATGGGATGGGAAGGAAAAGGAGTTAAGAGAGAGTGAAGGGAAGGGAAGGGAGGGTGGGGATGAAAAGTGGATGGGATGGGATGGGAAGGGAAAGAAGTTGAGAGACAGTGAAGGGAAGGGAAGAGAGGGTGTTGTCTGCCTCGTGGCCTGGGGTTTGAGGTTCAGAACGACCTAATTGGCTTGAAGTCTGGTCCAGGGGGAAAAGTGATGGACCAGGGAAGGCTTGTGATACGCTATGAAATATTGCAGTATTAATGGTAAAGAAATATATAGGGTGTACGAAGGAATAGGTTGAATATACTGCAATTCTAATGTAAGGTAAGGCTAGCATCGGGGAATAATTCAATAAAAAAATTACCGTAACTAAAACTTTAGAATCAGTCGTTTAAAGACCCTGTGATCGACTCTGTGAGAATTGGGGGCTTCTGATTCCTCCTGCCTACACCACGAAACAAACTCTTTCCATATAGATGGTGTTTCGTGGCAGTAATTGAAGGATTTATTTGCCTCCACAATTCGAAGACTACATCACAGGGTCCCGTAAGTTGCAGCGACATAATTTCACTTCAAAATTTACACCAGGAATTTAATTGAGAGGAAGATAGATTGGTTTGATGTACAGATAAATAAACTTAATGAACTGGAATATTGGGTCAGTTATAGAGTAGGAATTATGGTTTGAGTGCAATTATAGTGTAAATTCTCCGTAACCTGAAATAAACAATAACAAGAAGAAAACGAAGTATCGGTTGTATGTTTGTCCGTTTATCGTTTCTTGAAGCAATTAGAATATTTTTGAACAATTTATGTCTTCAGAAATGCAGATAAACACTTATTATTTACAATGATATGTCATCGAACAATTTTTTTCTTTTGATATAAAAATACGCAACTGTTTCGGTGTAAAAATATTTGCAACGAAATTTTGCTAGAAGGAAACTTTCAGTGACAAGCACAGAGCTTCAAAGGAAATTCCAAAGTGCAAAGGAAATGTTGGAGAGGTGAGCAAGCATTCTGCCAGCATCACTACGCCCTACCTCACTACACCCTACCTTTATACCAATACACCCTGCATTACTACACCCTACCTTTATATCAATACACCCTGCCTCACTACACCCTACCTTTATACCAATACACCCTACCTCACTATACCCTACCTTTATATCAATACACCCTGCATTACTACACCCTACCTCACTACACCCTACCTCACTACACCCTACCTTTATATCAATACCCTGCATTACTACACCCTACCTCACTACACCCTACCTTTATACCAATACCCTGCATTACTACACCCTACCTCACTACACCCTACCTTTATACCAATACACCCTGCTTTTATATCACTACACTCTGCATCACCACATCCTGCCTCACTACACTCTGCTTCACCACACCCTTGGCACCACTACACTCTGCTTCACCACACCCTACACCCCCACACTCTGCCTCACCACACCCTACACCACCACACCCTACACCACCACACCCTACCACACTACACCCTACGTCACCACACCCTTAGCAATACTACACTCTGCTTCACCACACCCTACACCACCACACTCTACACCACCACACCCTACGTCACCACACCCTACCTCACCACACCCTACCACACCACACCCTACGTCACCACACCCTACGTCACCACACCCTACCACACCACACCCTACACCACCACACCCTACGTCACCACACCCTACCACACCACACCCTACACCACCACACCCTACGTCACCACACCCTACCACACCACACCCTACACCACCACACTCTACACCACCACACCCTACGTCACCACACCCTACGTCACCACACCCTACCTCACCACACCCTACGTCACCACACCCTACCACACCACACCCTACCACACGACACCCTACATCACCACACCCTACCACATTACACCCTACGTCACCACACCCTACCACACCACACCCTACCACACGACACTCTACATCACCACACCCTACGTCACCACACCACACCCTACGTTACCACACCCTACGTCACCACACCCTACCACACCACACCCTACGTCACAACACCCTACCACACGACACTCTACATCACCACACCCTACGTCACCACACCCTACATCACCACACCCTACGTCACCACACCCTACCACACGACACTCTACGTCACCACACCCTACCACACCACACCCTACCACACCACACCCTACATCACCACACCCAGCAACAGACAAGGTAATGCAACACCATATCATTGCAATAAATATGAGTGATACTTATCGTTCAATGTTTATAATTTTACCGTCCCAACTGAATGATCAGATAAATACTTTTTTTATTTATATTTTTTGGTCCAGCAATGAAATAATTTATCATATTATATTAATGGGGGATTGTTTTTTCCATATTTAATAATAATTACGTTTATTTGATTATTCATTCATTATCTGCATTGGATAGCGAAATATTTATACTAGATAATGTTTCTTTGCATTTTGTGTTCTGTAAACAATTTATTTATTCATTAGCGACATGTTTTGCCAACGATTTCCTGACCCACCGTGACACACTTTGCCTGGACACTTTTTACATTTCATTACATGTACAGTTGGACACATGAATGGGTGGTACAGCCCAGGTGAAACATATTTGTCCCATTTGAGTAACCAGTGTCTATTATCAGGTACTTGCTTTTTATTACCATCCTCAATACTGACTTCTGCCCCTGATGTCTCCTATTTGGCACTAAGGAACTTGATATTGGGAGAAATTTACCATCTTTCACTTGGGCTGTACCACCCATTCATGTGTCCAACTGTACACTAAGTCACGAGCACTAATAAGTATACAGCTTTGGTTGAAACTTTGAACAGGCCAATTCACCAACCAACTAATTTCAATGGAGATCTTATTGTGCATTTATTTACTGTCTCAAGGTATTTCCATCACACCTGAATACTTATTAGAGCTCTTGACTGTACATACATACATACATACATACAGCACCACGTTCACACTTAACTGAGAAGATGAAGTGAACGTCTAGTGAGTTTTGGATCAATTCGTTCTTTCGTAGCACCACAGAGGGACCAGTACAGTATACAAGGTAAATATAGCTATAATTACCTTGACTGTATATACATTCCCTTCCCTATGAGACAGGTTGATAAAGGTGACAGGAATCCAGGTCTGTTTGCTTCGCACCTAGACCACCTGAGCAAGCACCAATAGTTGTCATTTCATCCTAACGATATATTACCAGTCATAATTCAATTTACGTAAGGGGAAATATTTGATGACAAGATGAAAACTAATAAATATAAACATTAGGAATATTTAAAGTATCAAATAGATTATTAATGACAAATAACTATGAAGTAATCGAAATAAAAAATAAAGAAATAAAAAAATCAGCAATTGCAGCTGTTGTAGGAGGTGCCAGCTAGTGATTATTATTGTGAATTTGTGAGACGCATCCTAGTGTAATCCTACCCACTGTTACTCCTACAGCGACTTCCCGTACCATTATCATTCCACGGCATTCAAGCGAACATTTGTAGTGAAATTCGTCAAGCAGTTTAACACATTGAAGAACTGAAGTGTATTATCCTTACGTGATCTACTCTTACTGCTTCTCCGGAACCTTCGCAGAAAATTTAATATAGGTAAGGTGGAAATTGGTTCGTTCAGTTACCATTATTAGGATTGGCTACCATCCCTTCCCTTCGTCTGTTGCTGAAGCCATACCCTACTCTCTCTGCCTATAAACGAAAGCTATTACCATCCAGAAAGTTACAAAATTCTACACATATTGCATTAACGGAGGAAAGGCAGGGCAAAATAGAATTGGTGTGGATATAACTGTGGGTGGGTCAGTGTTAATTAAGCTAATGGAGCCGTTGTGTTGATGTCGATAAACGTGTCGGGTTCTTTGTTTGTTTATTTGTTGCAACAATGGCCCCAAAATCCTATTGGCTTTAACGTGATGAGGACAGTCATACCAACTAGGATTTCCATATCATTTCATATTTTCATAATGCCTCGTTTAATGTTGTTTTCAGATGTTCCTATTTTGGTGTTATGTTTATATGTTTTCGTTGCCACCAGCAGGTAACCATATATTTATTTTATAGTGTTTTAGGCTCATTTTAATGTATCTTGTATGAAATGCATGTATGTTCACCTGATGCCATATATTGAAATAGTAAACATACTCACTTATCGAATAAAATGCCAAGCTTATAATTCCCATATAAGTTCTGTGGCAACATGGCAGCGTAAATGATGACTAGTAGATTAGATGCCAGACGTGTCGGTATTTCCAGGGTGTAGTCGTGATTATATTTACCTTTTTTTCAAATTTGGTAAGCATCTGTCAAGACGAAAGGTTATTAATTTGGAGCGATTAATATGGTATAAAAAAGTAGAGCAATGTGTAGCAAAATCTTACATTATTTCTGTTTGGTTGGTTCATTCCACCGTAGGTTTAAAGGGGAAGTACAGTGTTAGTAAATCTGGAGCAACTGATTCCTCTAAACTATTCCAAGCAACAGGCCACCATTATATATGTCAATCTGGTCCTGTTTTCTGGCATACTTTGGAGGAATCAAGGCACTCTGATGTACCAAAAGTGAATTATCCCCATAAGTGAGGGTGGCAACAGCGCTCTTGCCTCATGTGGTCGACTCATCTTGAAACGACAGACTTGAATCATGATTACTTTTGTTCGAAGCAGTTCATAGCTCCGTCCATCCCGTACTATACTATAAGGTGGACAAAAGTTCGATCCCTCAGCCAGCCACACTATTTCCTGAAGCACTTGTGATTCGAAAGATGAAACTACAGATGTTAGATTACGAACTATGCTTTGTCGTTTGAAGCACACTATCCACAGGCAAGTCAGTCCTATCGTGGCTGGATGAGGGAATGAACTTTTGTGCACCATAGTACTGTACTGTGCCTACTTCATGTTCGCACTGATTGCTTATTGACTTTACTACCAATTTGGGTTTTGGGACGTGACTACGAATATCAAACATGTTTATTTCATTCACTCATAGAGATTATGTTGTTACGAGAGAGAGAGAGAGAGAGAGAGAGAGAGAGAGAGAGAGAGAGAGAGAGTGTGTGTGTGTGTGTGTGTGTGTGTGTTTTCGTATGAGTTCATTCATGGCAAGGTCTGGAACCCGGCATTGATTTGAAACCATAGCATAGACTCGTATTTCAAGAGAAGAAAAATGATATACTGCTTCGAAATGGTCCTGAAGCACTTTGGCGTGGTCAGCAATGCAAACAAACATAGGAACACGTGAGAATTCCGAAAGGCATAATAAATACGGGCCCATCATATCTCAAGAACCCTGCTGGCTGCCTGTCTGGTGTAGAACAAGCCACACCAACGCCAACACTTCCCCACCACCACCAACACACACTTTGTCCTCGGAATGATACAGGACAAGCAAGGGGGAATGTTTGTTTAAAATTTGCGTCTATGAGTGAAGAGAGAGGGAGAGGGAGAGAATGCATGTGTGTACGTGTGTGTGTCCGTGTTTATCTGTGTATACTGTTGTGTGTGGAGAGAGAGAGAGAGAGAGAGAGAGAGAGAGAGAGAGAGAGCAAATCAGCGTTCTTTTAGCTTTCAATAGATTGCGATGAGCTTCATTAATATATATATATATATATATATATATATATATATATATATATATATATATATATATATATATATATATATATATATATACAAGCTTATATCCACACATATGCATATATTCATTCATAGTAAATTTCAGGGCGTCAGGGACACACACACACACACACACACACACACACACACACACATATACTAATGAAATTCAATACGTCAAGTGCACACACACATACACACACGCATCTATCACTATTCGGCCCTCACGTATGCATACACACACACACACACACGCGCGGCCCCACACACATAAACCACCACCACCACCACACACAAACACACAAACACGTCCCCTCCACACACGCTGTCTGTCACTCACCCTGGTGCCAAGTGTACTGTGCTGAGAGGGTGGGTTGGTGGGTGGAAGGGATGTCAAGTGGTCGTGGCTGGAAGGAGGAGAAGTCTGAAGGAAACGTCACACTACGAGTTTATACCAAGGCTTTCTCCATCCTCTGGTCTTATTATGGTTTCCTCCGGCGTCTTGAAACTTTAGGTAGAGATTTGTAGGATGCCCATAAATCTGGACGGAGCTAATCTGACCCGAGAACGGCGGATGAAGGACGGAGAACGAAGGAGAGAAGTGCTAGTGTGATAGAGCCCTAAGTTGGCCAGATTAGCAGAAAACCCCGGACCGTGAGCAATCTGGCGTCATTAGCGAGAAGGAGCGAGCAAAGTTGAGCTAGTTAGGCAACTCTGGTGGCAATGTTGGCTGGGGAAGGTGGCTGGGGGCATGTAAATGTTGTAATTATTTTAGGTGGGTGGTGCTGTGTGGTTAGGGAGGGTGTGACTTGCTACATGGCCACGAAATGGTGATGGATGGGTCGTCTTCAACACTAAACTGAATATTCATGTACTGAGGTGGACCCTATCCTTTCATTCCCACAGTGTGTTTAGAACGTGTCTCTATTTATTTTGTCGTCTAGCTCTGTGTGTGCTGTAGTGTGTATGATTAGGTAGTGTACTTACATATGATAATTGTGTATGTGCGTGCTTGTGTATGTGCTTGTGCGCTCACGTGTGTGTACAGGTGTATCAGCAAAATACAACCAAATATTTGTGTAGCAATAAGACAATGTAACAAGGGGTATTATGGTGCATATTTAGCCATGTTTCCAGTACACCAGCCACGTCCCATTCAAACAGTGTTGTTTGTTTGACAACTTTTGTTGTATATTTACGAACCATGGTAGGTGTATTGAATATATTCTATAATATACATACAATGCCCTATGACATTGAAGTACGGGAAAGTGTTAGACTGTCTATCTGTTTATCTATCTATCAGATTGTTTATTTATTTATCAATTTATTTACCTATCTATTTAAATACCTATCTCTATTAATGATTAATAAAATTTACAATGATATGATCAGACACTTTGCATACGACAATTACGTTTCGAGGACCACAACTGCGGTAAATTTTTACTGGGTCATAAAGAACGGACACAATACACACAAAACCTGAATACCATTACTTTTACACAACCATTGAAGTGAAGAATTGCAAAATCTGCCTTAATCCATTTTTTCCTGTGCCTTACAAACTCCATTTTTTGATGTAGATTTGGATTGGTTTTCCTATAGCTTTGGTTTCTAACAGTACCAATATTTTAACAAGCACATAAATTCTCAGACCTTCCCCGTCACTATCAGTAATACTAACAACTCACAGACAGGGGTAGTGTAGTGTGGGTAAAACTGGAGCCACAGATTCCCCAAACTATTCGATTAACAGGCCACCATTATTCTTATCAATCTGGTCGTTGTTTCTAGCATACTCTGGAGGAATCAAAGCAGTTTAATATAAGTACGTGGCCTACCAGATGTATACTATCCCCTTAAGACTTTGAGATAAGGGTGTTTTCATATCGGCGTTGGAGAGTATTTCAGGGGTGTGCGGGTTTATAGTTTTTGTGGCTGGAGAGGAAGATGGGTGACCGCCTTTATTACCGGAGATTAAATGAAATATGAGGTCATTGTCCGCGCGCAGGACTCCCACGCGTCACACGAAGCTCTGGGTATTGTTCAAAGTTCCCCTTTTAGAGAGAGAGAGAGAGAGAGTAGAGAGAGAGAGAGGAGAGAGAGAGAGAGAGAGAGAGAGAGAGAGAGAGAGAGAGAGAGAGAGAGAGAGAAAAAATGTGTGTGTGTGTGTGTGTGTGGTGATAAGTACAGTTAGATACCTTACGTAAAGTCACAGTACTCATTTTTCTCAACATTCTAAAAGGGAAAAGTCACCTAAGAGCAATCAGCACGAAACCGCTGTGTTATCAATTCATGTTGTTTTAAGGACCCTGTGCATGATCGTGTATGGAAATTGAGGCTACTGATTTCTCCTGACTGTGCCACGAAACATGCTCCTTTCTTATAGGTGTTGTTCGTGGCTGTATTTGAAGGACTCGTTTACCTCCAATTTTCTGACTACATCACAGGGTCCCCTTAATTAATGGGGAAGTACGTTCAGTCTGGTAAATCTGGAGCATAAAAGTGATTCCTCCAAACGATTCCAGGCAACAAACAGGCCACCATAATTTTTGTCCATATGGTCCTGTTTCCTGGTATACTTTGGAGGAATCAAGGCACTCTAATGTACAAAAAAAAAAAAAGAAAAAAAAAAAAAAAAAAAAAAAAAAAAAAAAAAAAAAAAAAAAACTATCTATTCCCTTAAAAGATCGTGCTATGTTATCTCTTAAATACAACTTTTGCTATTGCGACGACAATGAGAGTTTGAGTAGGAAAGGAAAAAAACAAAAAAATACAGTGTTGAGACAGACAGGGAACTCGGGATGTAAGACCATAGAAATGAAGACGGGGATAAAAAAAAGGTAGAGAAAAGGAAACAGATTTGAGAACGAAGGAAAGGGGAGGTAGAACACATGGATGGATGGATAGATGGAAGGAATAACGGGAAAAAGGGAAGGGAAGGGAGCAGAGAATCATGAAGGGGATGGATGGATGATTGGTTGGAAGGATAGATGAGTGGATGAATGGATGGGTGAATGGATGAAAGGAAGGATGGATGGTAGGATGGATGAGTGGATAAATGGGTGGATGGATGAGTGGATGAATGAGTGGATGGATGGAAGAATGGAAGGAAAGATGGATGAAGGATGGATGGATGTATAGATAAATAGATAGATGGATGGAAGCATATGTGGGTGGATGGAGGGATGTATGATTGGATAGACAGATAGATGGATGGATGGATAGATGGATAGATGGATGGATAGACAGATAGATAGATAGAATAATCGATGCTGAAAGGATTATAACTGGTAGAAGCGACTGAAATAAAAAAATACCCAGTGGTTGAGTTTAGAAGGAGAGCAGGAAGGGTGACAGGAATCCAGGCTGTAGTGGAACGCGTAGGGAGGGCGACAAGGGACAGAAGGGAAGGTTGGACTATAGACGTGGGACAGAACAAGAGACAGGAAGTATGGCAAGAGACAGGGAAGGGAAGGGAAGGGCGAGGCTGGAGGCTTAGAGAGAAAGTGACATGTGTGGAAAGCTGAAGGGAGGGAGGAAGGAAAAGAGGGATGAAGGGAGAGGAGGAAGGAAAAGAGGGATGAAGGGAGGGAAGTAGAGTATAGGAGGGATGAAGGGAGGGAAGTAGAGTATAGGAGGGATGAAGGGAGGGAAGTAGAGTATAGGAGGGATGAATGGAGGGAAGTAGAGTATAGGAGGGATGAAGGGAGGGAAGTAGAGTAGGAGGGAGGGAGGGAGGAGGAAACAACTATGTGGAATGTAGAGAAGGAACTTTGAGCGAGGGAAGTACAGTTGCGTGAAATAGTTCTGTAACAAACATAGAATGAAGCGGTCTGGAAATATAAAAACAAAACAAAACAAATGAATGTGAAG
>JAWQEG010007377.1:5000-22500 GCA_033782935.1 Petrolisthes cinctipes
TATTATTTTTTTTTATTATCACACACTCTTTGATAATCTTGGTAGGGTTATTATTTATATTTATACTCTATATATTAATTTTGCAACACTCCCTTCCCCCCGTTCTCCCTCGCTCACAATGATTTTATTCTTAATTTATATATTTTGCACCAGTTTTGAAAAGGATTATTTATTTGTTTGTTTGGTTGTTGTTGTTGTGTGTGTGTGTGTGTGTGTGTGTGTGTGTGTGTGTGTGTGTGTGTGTGTGTTGTCTTGCTTTCGTTTGAAATTACATACACAAATACTGACCCACGATAAGAATTAAGTTATGTAAAAATCAAGACTAGATATTGAGCCAATAAGTTACTGTAGGTTGAGCTGATAGTAGTTGAACATTTAATACAATTATGCTAAGTAACTACACGATTAACTAAAAAAAAATTAAATGACTGTTACTTATGCCTTTAATAAATATATAACTATAATTGCTTTGCGACCCCTACATCCCTTTGAATTGCGAGGGAGAGGAAGGGGAAGAAGAAGGGGAAGGGGAGGGAGTATACTGTAGGTTGGGAGTGTGCCGTTGAAATAGTGAAAAGGAGGCGATGGAGGAGACGTCCGAACGATGCTAGGCGTGGCGGGAAAGTGAAGCTGCGCGCGATGTGATGCTCAACTTTTATATACAACTAACAATGACAACACTCCATTTGTTTCTTTTGCCAGTCGTTTTCGTTGGGTCACTCCCTTCACTTCTCTGCCTTATTCTTTCTTTATCCCCCCCTATACTCTACCCTCCCCTAACCCTCCCATTTCTCTTTCAATGGTAGACTACCCTTTCCTCTAATTATGTCTAAATACTTTAAAAAAAAATTCCTGCACATTTACTACAGTATTTATTTATTTATACTTAACCGAGTACTCTCTCTCAGTTGGGCTTTCATTCTCATTCATTTTTTCTTTTATCTGTTGCCTCTGTTATTCTGCACCAGTTTAATTGTTCTATCCATTATGAGCTTTTCCTTTCATCCATTACACTATTCTCAACATTATATCCACCAAGTTACTTTCACTCTTAACTTGCGTTCCATTATTTTTTCACCTTCTCTTCCACCATCGTTCAACTCCCCCTATTAAGGACCCTCCTGAGATCGTGTATGTGAATTGGACGCTTTTGATTCCTCCTGACTAGGCCACGAAACAAGCTCCTTCCATATAGGAGGTGCTTCTTGGCAATATTTGAAGGACTCACTACATCGCAGGGTCCCTTAAAATTTCAACCTCCTCCCTTAATAATTTAATGTCTTGTGTTTCGGTTCCAATTGCTACCTTAACACGTGTCTCCTTCGTTTCTCATATTACTTTCCAGTCCAACTAAAAGGAGATATAATATTATGTGGCGGGAAATTTGAGGTAGTTTATATATCAGTAGCCTTCAACCTATCCTTCAGTCTTTCGTTTCATATTTTCCTATTAATTCCATAAACAGAATCTTGGACATTAATCTATAATCATAATCAGTAGATAATTATATCAGTCGTTTATCTGACTACTCGGTGACTAGTGGGGTATTATATACGAATGAATAACACTCACACACAAACCATTATGATACAAAGACGTTTCTCTTGGTCATCTCCTCCACTTTTTGTTTACATCGCGTCGCCGCCAAGCCAAGCCTAAACTTTTCTCTCTCTTTTTTTTTTTTTTTTCTATTATAACCCCTTCCTACTTGCATCATCACATGTATTAATGGAATGAAAAGGAGAGTGGAAAGTGATAGAGGGCGAGTCGACCTACTTCTGTTGTTTATTTTGTCTCAGAGATGTCTTGAATCTCGGTGACATTTCATTCAAACAATAGCCTGTAATACCTGCGGTTTAATTATTTCCGGACGAATTTACTATACATTGGTTTCCTGGGAGCGTTTCTTTCTTAAAATATGGAACTAACTTTATCCGACTTCTGTTACACCAGCGCAAAGAATCGTACATTAAAAATATAAAAGCAAAAAAAAAAAGATGATATGACGGGGTTACTTTACTAAGATTTATAAAATCAGGGAACTAATAAACATGATCAATAGTTGAAAATAAATAATTAATATTTCACCAGTATATCAGAGCAAATTATATATAAAAAAGGACATATTGTAAACTATGCATGAGCGATAAATATTTATTGGTTCGTAGTCGCTTCAGATCACAGCATCAATTACCATATCAACTGCTCACGTTATGGATCAGCTTAACATATTAGACTCTATATTATGCCCAAATATTTGTTTTTAACGTATAGAATTATTTGCTCTGATAGAAAATAACGTACCATAATAAACATATAAGGAAAATAATTAAAATAAATAAAAAAAATCGAAAATCCAATACATGAGACTGATCTAGACCTTGTTTACATTTGGGATCGGGAACTCTAAAAGGGAGAAAACTTTACCAAAATGGGGATGCTTTCCACCTCCCCGTAGCCACCCAGAATGGAGGTGCCTATCAGGGTGGTGGCCAGGGTTAGTAACAGAAGGCTTAGTTAATATTTATGAGGAATTGACGACACTTATGAAGAGAAAAGACGATTGAAAAGCAGGACGATCATGATACCTCCGTGATAGTCGGACCATTTTAATACCAAAGAACATCATTCAAACTGTCACTTAAGAGGCATAAATATAACCAAATATATCTTACTACAGTCATATTACTTTCTTAGATTCTCTGGTCTGTGTGTTGATATTAGGGTGATTGTGGGATGCTACTTTCTCTAACTTAACTTAGTCTTATATCTACGTCACTCAGGGTGGCATTATTAAACTTCTTCAACAAAATTGCTCTTCATCACTAAATTCGTATTGCAAAATAATAGGAATTGAGCAGTAAAGAGAACTTTTCCTCAAAGTAGTAGTTTAATAATACCACACTAACTAAAGCATCCTCGTTCCATGCCTTGAATTACCAACTCAGGTATACCATTACTTGACTCAGTAATCACACAGGGTTCGATTCCTGGGTGGGATAACTTGCTTGTACCATTGGTGTGTGTTAAACTGTGGACATACCTTATTTATGTATAATTAGAAGTTGTAGGTAATTGTTGACGGCAAGAACACACGTTTATATCGCAGGCAAATAACATATCAAAGTGTTGGCTAGTAGTTATTACAAGTTACTTTACTTTCCTCCATAGCCCATCGGATAGAGAAAAATTGAGAAAATTAGCTCCATCAGAAATGGAGAAAATTAGATTAGAGAATGGAGGTTGACAGATGGAGGATGAGGGAAATACAGTAAATAGCTGCCATTATGGTAGATCGATCCCATTAGTGCATTCCAGTTCACTGAATGTGGAATCTGACATTTTGGGTTACGGTAGTTTTCAAAGATTATCCTGAGGAGCCGTATGGAGATTAATCGGGAGTTGGACAATAGAGAAAGGCCTTCAGAAGACTTACTGGTAAATCGATCCATGTGGGTTTATGTCTTATGGATCTAGGTTGTGCTATGTTTTGTTATTCGTCCTCCAGGTGCGGCCAGGGTCGGCACAGGAGCAGGGGCGTGGTTCGTGTGTGGCTGCGGCACCGGCATCGTCACAGATCATCCTTGGCTACGACCACTTTTCCGACTTTGATGCGGTGTTTGGCCCGGAGGTGGGACAGAAGGAGGTGTACCAGGCCTGTGTGGCAGATCTGGTCACTAACTTCTTCCAGGGTGAGGTGGATGAAGGGCAGCCAATGTTCTGTAAGAAGAGAGATGGAAGTGGCTTTATAGTTGCATTCATTCTTATATTGGTATAATCATGACAATAGTTTTAGTCATACAGTATTTTGTTTTCAAAGTCAGGACTAAAATGGGATTCCTTATGATTTATACCAAGGAAGTATTGTACTTCAATAGTACACATCTATTTGCATATCTTACATGTTATAACCTTGTTTATTTTGGCTATCCTAACACACAATGTACACAATGGTTGTATCTGCAGGAATATTCAGTACACTTAATCTGTACCGTATGTTAAACTATATTTTTTCTGTCACATAAATAATCTGGTGTTAATCCAATTTCATTATGTAAAGTGTACAGTATGTAGTAAAGTGTCAGGGTCAACTGAAAAAGGTTTTAGTCTTAGCTGTTATTTTGCACCAAATGTTCATATTTCTTTTATCTTTACAAGAGTCCCCCTCCTCCCTGACCAGGTTACAATGTGACGGTGGTCGGGTATGGTCAGCGTGGTGCGGGTAAGACCTACACAGTGACTGGACCCGCTTATCTATTGGCCATGAACGAGGAAGAATTTGGTCTCTTACCCCAGGCTGTACGACATGTGTTCAATCTAATGAGGGTATGATGCTGTTGTAAAGAATGTTTTATCTTTAGCACTGTTGCATTGTTACTTAGAAAAATGTGGTAGTTGTTAATAAAGGATGATGATAAACTAAACAATATCTGAATTGAACTTAAACTCACTTATTTTATTTGACAATGTAAAACTAAAGCTAACTTGGACTTGAATACATACAGTACCCACTAGTTCAAATCTATAGGTATAGTACTAATTAGCACAAAATATAAAACTTAAAACATCTTTCTTATGGTATACAGTACTGTATAATACAATATATTTGAGCAGTTTTTGGTCCGTCATTTACAGAATAAACACAGCTATGAGACATTCTACAGAAATCCAATGCTGACAACTGCCTTTTCAAACCAATGACTTCCTTGCAGGAGTGTGGAGGGCGTGAGTACCGGATACATGTCAGTTACCTGGTGGTACAAAGGGAGGCTGTGTTTGACCTCCTCTCCACCTCCAACTCCTACTTACAACTCAACGTTCTTGAAGACAATATGGTAAGTTGAGGCCAACCATAATTATTTTTCCAAGAGAAGCAAGTCCCACGTTTTAGCCAGAGTAAAATACTGTATGTAAGACATTCATGGTTTAAGAGATAGCCAGACTAACATACTGTATGTAAGATGCCCATGATTTAAGAGATACCCTAAGTGGTTTTGTTTTGTTCAGGGTAATGTTGTGATACCAGGACTTAACCTGGTAGACTGCAGCAACATCACTGAGGTGTTCAACTGTCTGGAAGCAGGCTTGGTACACCGACACACCGCCTCCCTCCACACCCATGACCCCTCCACCTCACACCACGCCATCTTCTCACTCACCCTCGAGCACCAGTGGACAGACCAAGGTGAATACTGGGAGGATATGGCCAGGAGTGAAAGAAGTTAGAGACAAAAATGGAGGAATAGGAAGAAAGTGAAATTAAAAAGTAGTTTGGAATAGTTGAAAAATTAGGAAAAGTGTAGTAATGACAGGGTGGTATTGCTAAGGGGTAAGAGGTGGGTAGATTGTGTCAGGAAATATTGCTCCTTTTTTGTTATTTCTAAAGTCATTATCTCATACACACACACACACACGCACACACAGAGGGCAAGCTGAGGTACCTATACTCCCGACTCAACTTTGTGGACCTGGGTGGCTCTGAGGGTCTGATGCAAGGCAACCTGGGACTGCCCGGCCACGACTCCTTCTTCCTCAACTCTGACCTGGCCTCTCTCGGCAACGTCATCCACTGCCTGGCCAACCAGTCCTACACCGGCCCCGTGCCTTACAGAGAATCAACACTCACTCATGTCCTCAAGGTTTGTGTGTGCTTTGTGTCATTGTATGTACTGTATGTTATCTATATGTTGTGAAGATGAGTTGAACCTAAAATTGATACGACAGTATAACCTGGTTGAGATAAAACTCTCATGTCATAAAAATATCCCATTACAGTATTTAAATTGCACATGATAATTTTGCATCATATGAACTGCAAAATACAGTAACACTACGTATAGCCATTATATGAGATTTTTCTAATGATAACTATAATTGTGCATGATGTGAGTTAGAGGCATTGCATTATACTTGCTGTCAAGGTTAATAATGAAAAAAAAAAAAAAAAAAATGACACCATGTAATTTTCTTAACAGGATGCCTTTGGAGGAAACAGCCTGACCCTGATGATGTGCTGTCTGTCCCCTTCCCCCGAGGACTTTGATGCCACCTTCAGCACCCTCAAGTATGGTGGTCTGGCTCGCTACATACTCAACTGTCCCGCCGTCAACTTGGCCATTCAGGACAGTTCACGAGCGTCCCTAGCTACCACACACACCGCCATTACACCCAGCGCTGCTCTCAGGGTGTTTATGAGTTGTTTGTTTGTGTGTGTGTGTGTTTGTGTATGCAAGTTTGTTTTCCCCTGGTCTATACACACATGTTCGTCAAAACTTGCTCCTCTGTCATTTACTATATGTAGTATTTTGGCTAATTTTTTACTTTAACATGAAGAGAATTATTGCTATAGCTTAATGTATCAGTAATCGTTCTCCTCATACCAACAGCAACAGTCCAACAGCAGTCGACAGTCACAGAATAGCATACGACAGTCTCAGAGCAGCATACGACAATCACAAAGCAGCATACGACAGTCTCAGAACAGTATACGACAATCACAAAACAGTGTGCGTCAGTCTCAGGGCAGCGTACAACAGTCTACAGTCACCAATGACACTTCTGCACTAACTGTGGATGAGGCAAGAGGCTCTGTGGAAAATGAAGATGTTTTCAGGTGAGATGATACCATCAGTGTCATCATCATGAATTTGCCGTACTATTTTCTTTTGTGATATACTGTAATACAACCCTCTCTGTTGTCCTACATTACAATTTTCTTTTCATGGAACTGCATTTCACTCATCCCAGTCTTCAGGGTACTATATTACAACCATCCCAGTCTTCATAGGACTACATTACACATCTGTATCTTCCTTCCCTTCCCCAAGATTGCAGTTTGCAGCCTCCCAGTGGCATCTCCTGGTGGCAAGTGCAGAGGACCTCTTGTCTGAGATCCTCCACGCCCAGCCCCCAGAAAAGTCCAGGATCGAGGCGTGGCTGTGCATGAAGCAGGAGGCCGAGGAGTGTATTGGACTTGACCCAGGCTCCCTTAGGCTTGACCAAAACAACAGAGTCCTGGATGTTATAGGTGAGAAAGCCTGGCAGAGTTTTTGAGGTTGTTGCTGGGAATGTTATATGAAGGCCTTGACATTTAGATGAAAGCAGTCGAGTCTTTAAAGTTTGTAGGGGAAGGAAGGCATTACCAGGACTATTTGAGTAAGCCTTTCAACATTTCTACATCTGTCATCAATAACCTTAATCTGACTGACTGATAGCTACTTGATTTCTAACCCATGTGTGATATTCAGTCAATTGCTGTTAACCATTAATGGACACATGAGAGTTTTACATTTGCCATAGTACTAAAATAACTGTACTATGAGGATGAATCAACAGAGGAGCTGAGTGAACCTGAGGCCAACTGGCGTTCTCTTCCCACCTCGGCCGCCACCTCTACCCGGGCCGAGGGTAGCCACCGCTCCTCCTCACCTTGCTCCTCTTCATCCTCCTCCATGGTATCATTGGGTGATGAGTTCTATGACCAGTTGGCTGTGTTGGAGACAGACTTCAGAACCTTGGTGGAGCAGAGGGTGGAGCATGTACAGGACAGGTGGGTGGGTGGCTGCTGGTGTGTGTTTTTTAAAAGTTACCGTAGTAAAGGGCTAAGGGTATAACACTAAGAGCCAGTCCCTTCAGTATATTCTTGTCCAACATATCCCACTAATTTTAACACTCCCTCAGCCACGACACCTATGCCCGCCTCCGGGAGAGTGCCGAGCGAAGGAGGGCGTCCCAGGAGACCTTGCGGGACACGGAAAACCCTACAACAGCAAAGACACACCTGGTGACACTTCCTTCAGATATCCTTAAACCCTCAGACACAATTGGACACCGGGGGCAGCTGTCGGGTGCATCTGATGCAGTTAGTGTACAGAATGGATTGCAAGCTTCTTCAGACATGTCCAGGTTACAGCAAGGACCACAAGGCACCACAGATAACACCAGGTACCAGAGGGGGCTGCAGGGGGCACCGTGGATCACCAAAGACTCTGTGAATTCTTCGAGGAGGAGTATAGGTAGTGGTGGCACCGTACTACAAGCCTCCACGTCACTCTCACAAACGGAAGAGATGCGTGAAGGGAAATGGGAGACAGGGAGAAGACACCCCTCGCCCACACACTCCCAGAATTCCTCCAGTGAAAGTGATAATGACTCCACTCACAAATCACATGTTTCAACCAAAGGTGAGAGTAATAAGAATCTTGCTTACTATACTATACTTCTCCAGGGGTGTTTTTGTAACCCCACATATGCAATTTCTTTTTTGCACGATCTCCAGAAATGTTTAATGAACAAACATTTTCATTTTTCTCTCTCCAGAATCGCAAAACCAAGCGAGGCTTCCCAGGAGGAGATCCTCCTGTTCCTCCTTACGCTCATCTTCCTCCTCGTCCTCTCGCTCATCCTCCCCCAAATCATCTCGAAGGTCTTCTCACAAGTCCTCCCAAGGATCCCACACTCGCACTTCATCTCAACCAACAAGCAAGGTACCATCAATACTTACTCATTTTTACAGCCACTCTACAATTTGCTAGAGTATCCTTACATTTACAAGGAAGTTCCCAAAAATTTTCAAGCAAGATCCCTAAAGTTTTCAAGCAATATCCATAAAATTTTAAAGCAAGATCCTTAAAAGTTTCTGATGAGATCACCAATATTTTTCTCACACACTCAGCAGGGCGTTGTGGGCCGTGGCGGAGGGACAACGTTGACTACTCTGGCAGAAGAGCTGAAACGACTGACGGCCTCCCAGGAGTCACGTAGGAGTCAGGTGAGGCGGGTCAGTCTTGAGCTGAGGACTGCCCACCAGAGACTCAAGCAGCTCAACGCCACTATAAGGATGAAGGTTAGTCAGTTGGTCAGTTAGTTCATAAGTTGGACAGTAAGTCAGTTAGTCAGTTGTTTAAAAGGTCAGTCAGTTAGTTAGTTAATTAGTCAGTCAGTTAGGTGGTTAGTTGGTTATGCAGTTAGTAGTCAGTCAGTTAGTCAGTCAGTTGGTTCATCATTCAGACAGTCAGAGTTATCAGGGGTATGGGATGTAAGTTATGATACTATCACTTTCATTTCACTTTAGTACTTGTTATATATACCGGTATGTTAGGATTGTATAGTTTGTCACTATGCCATGGATTTCTGGTTATAGCTGTACAGTTTCCCCAAAAAAATTGTGACAGCTTCCTTAAGACTACTACAGAAAGCAATATAAAAACATTTTGCTATTCTACCCTCAATTCTTTCGTCAACTGCACATTAATCCCATATTCCTCAATCGGCCAACAGGAAGCCTTTATCCGTGAGCTGGTGCGAGGAGGCGGAGAGGCAGAAATGACGAGACGCAAGTGTGAAGCCAAGATGGAGAAGGTGGAGAGGGAGGTGGAGAGAGCTAGGCATCACCTCCACAGACACAGGGTAAGTTAAGATGATCAAAGTTAATTTTTTGTCCGTGGAATTGGAGGTTGAGTTTATCTGCACTGTGCTCAGAGAGAGACTGCAGGCTTCTATTATAAAACTGGATGCATTCCTCAAAATCTGATTGATAATTGAACGATCGTATAGAAAAGATGTACTGTATAGGAAAAACAAAGATGATTAAATTATCGTATACCTCAGTACTAAGTATAAGTATAAAAGGGTTATCCTTACCCAGGAAGTTATTTTCCTTTCTATAATATAATGTGCCATAACAGAATTACCATACTGCAGTGCATAGATAATTTGCAGAAAATAAGCATCCTTCCTGTATAACTTAGCCTATACAGTGATGGCTGTGGAATTTTACCATCAGCCAGAAACAGAAAATAATTACAAATATTACCCCACAGGAGACACAGGAGGAAGACGAAGGAGGAGGTGATGTGAGGAAGGTACAAGGTAACACTGGCCTACTCAAGAAACAGATCTCACACTACCAAAAGAAACTCACTACACTACAGAAGGTTGCACACATCTCACAGCAAGCAGACTCCAAGTAAGGAAGCAATGGCAACACTAATGCTATACAGGAGGCATTGGATGTAATACAGTACTAATATATTTAACACTTGTAACATAATACAGGCCCTGGATACCAGCCTTAGTCAGCTTTAGGCTATCTCTCACTCTCTCTTCTTCACATTTTACCTGCCTGCCTGCCTGCAATCAGAGTGAGTGAGGTTGAGAGCAGCGTGCGTTCTTTGCGGCGGCAGCAGGAGGCATTACAACTGCGTCTAAAGGAGGAGGGACAGCGGAAGGAGGAGCTGGAGCAGAAAATCACGCAAGACAAACGAAGGATACGGGAGCTGGAGGTGAAACTCAAGGTGCGTTTTGATGAAGTGAAAGTGGACAGGTTATATTGATCATGAAGGAATGTATGTGTTGAATCACTTAAAGTCAGGATGCTAGGTCCTTTTAGCAGTGTCTATGGAGCAATAATAATAGTTACTGTAATTATTATAAGCAGCAATGTACCCCCATCGAAAAAAGCATTTCCAGATATTCTGCCTCTAAATTTTAAACACCAGGTGAAAAGTATTGGCTGCTATGATACCCAAAGCATCATCAGAAGTTGGTTATGTACTTAATGTTACTTCTCTTATCAGTCAAAGCTTCAAATCCTACTGACGCCATACATAATGATACTCTGCTCGATGTGTTTATCTTAATTAAGAGTAACTATTCTGAATTACATTAAACCCGAGTTCCACCACAGGAGGGCGAGAAGGAGGAAGGGGAGGAGAGCGAACGAGGGTGGCTAGCAGAGGAGGAGGAGAGAATCATCAAGCTGCGGGAGGCAACACAACAACTGCAGACAGAGGTGGAGAGGCGAGAGGAGGCCGTGAAGCAGAGGGAACGTATGCACAAGGAGAAGTTGAGACTGCAGACCTCACGACGAAGTGGCAAGGTAAGATGAGTGGTGTTTTGTGTGTGTTAATATTGTGATTGTTATCTTGAGCAATGTGATATTGTGTAATACCTGTACTGTTCAGTGAAAATTACGTGTTGTGTTTATGTAGGACAAGGTAGTAGGGCAGAATTATGAAACTCTGCAGTAAAATATATAGGGACATGTTTACAGTATGTAGAACCAGGAGGAAGGGTAGGATGATGTAATTATGTACAGTGAAAATTAAGTGTCATGTTTATACAGGACAAGGAGGAGGGGCAAGACGACACCGAGGATGATGAGGGAGTGAAGCGCGAGTCTGACTTGAGGGAGGAAATATCACACCTAAGGGACGCCCGTGACTCACTTATGGTCCGCCGACAGAAGCTTGACACACGGATACACAGGGTGAGGCACACAACAACAACAATAATGACAATATCTGCTGTTATAAGTGATATTTGCAAAACAAATTTTCACACACACCTTGGAAAACATATAAAAAATTTGATCTTCATGACTACACTGTAATGGGGAGGGATACTCCTACTGTTAGACTTCACCTTATATTGTTTTATGTTAACTATACACTTCTTGAGTCATAATATATGATACCAGCCACCACAAATATACATTAATTGAACCAAGGAGTATAAAATAATGAGTAGTTTTCTCCTTCCTGCCTGGTGGGGACTCAGAGTGGGGTGAGGGTCAGCTCTGGGGAGGAGAGACGTCTGTTGGAGCTGGATGAGGCCATTGAAGCCGTTGACGCGGCCATCGAGTACAAGAATGAAGTTATCTGTGGCCGCACCAAGGAGCTCAGGTCACACGCTTTATTGCTGAACCAGGTGAGGCCAGGACGAGTCAGGTTAGGTCAAGTATTAAGGTGTGAGGTCTGTAGTTACCGGTATAGTTATTATATTGATGGTGTTTGATTAGTTATAATTATTATTTACAGTATTTACATTATTATTGATTATCTATACTTTGATCATTATTACTGGTATTAATATTATTAGTTTTATATAATAATAATATTGTTACTTTATTTATTAATAATTAACTAGCATATTATACTAGGTAAACCACCACCACCACTACTATCCATTCCACCACCAACCCCACCTTTACCTTTACCACCACCACTACTATCCATTCCACCACCACCAGGACAACCTAATGGAACGTCTGATGAACCTATGCCCTGAGGAGACCCGTTCACTGCTCGTCAAGTACTTCAACAAAGTCATTGATCTGCGCACCGAGTTCAGGAAACAGGATCTGGCTTTCTCGGAACTGGAGGTTGGCAGTTTATTATATATATAAATTTTATCTTGCATATTTTAAGGGGACTCTTTTTGCAGTTTTTCTTTGCATTTTATTGTGTAATTATTCGTTGTCTATTATGTAATATTATTATTATTGACCCTCCACACACACCTTCCACCTATCAGAGCCAGTATGAGGAGCAGTCGCGCTACGTGTCTGACCTGAAGGCAGCATACCAGCAGGCCAGTCTGGAGATGGAACGCCGCATCACCTCACAACAGAGGGACTACCAGCACAAGATATCAACACTACTCAGGCAGTTCAACGACGACTCTTCCGGTGAGTGAGGGAGGAACGACAGAAACAGAGGGAGGAATAATAGAAACAGAGGGAGGAATAACAGAAAAAGAGGGAGGAATAATAGAAACAGGGAGGAATAACAGAAACAGAGGGAGGAATGAGAGGAATAACAGAATCAGAGGGAGGAATGACAGAAACAGAGAGAGGAATAACAGAAACAGAGAGAGGAATAACAGAAACAGAGGAAAGAATAACAGAAATAGCAAGTATGGAATAGGAGAAATAGTAATGATGGGGAGAAACTTGGACAGTATAAGAGGAATAACAGAAACACTAAGAATGGAATATGAGAAATACTGTAGCAAGAATGGGGATAAACTAGGGAAGAGTAAGAGAAATAGTTAGTGTGTCTTTTTACTATGCTATTAAGTAGGTATCTCTCAAAATAAACATATTTTTTCCACTTTCCTCAGTGATGACTTTCTGGTGGTGGAGGAGTAAATTATATCTTGACTAGCAATAATAGAATAATGGTAGGGACAGTAGGTACAGTATAACTAAGTGTGGTTTTGGATATGATATTAAGTTGGCATTGCACTAAATACCTTTCCCTCAACACACACAGGTTCTGGTCCACATGAGTTCCGGGTACACGAGTTGGAGAAGCAGCTGCTCTACTATAAAAAGCTGAGCCGAGACCTGAAGGGGAGGTTGAGGCAGTATGGGGAGGAGGTCACCACATTACCCCCACGTGCCAGAGACCCCTTGCCAGGTAGGTTCATATTGCGGTTGATACTGGTTTTTTTTTTGGGGGGGGGGGATTTTTAAAGATATTGTGTGTGTGTGTGTTTTGTAAGTGCTTGTTGTTGTGTTTTTCAAGTAGGTTTGCCATATTATTGTTGTTGTTGATATGTAGAATCTTTGTTTTAAGGTATTTAGTTCAGATTGATTATTGTATGTATTGTGTGTGTGTGTGTGGCTGTTCTTGATTTCTTTTTTGTGTGTGTTCAAAATAACAAGACCTTACAGACAAATTTTTTCACTCTCAACAGGTCCGTCATCCCAGGCATCCCCGTCCCTCCCTGGGCAGTCTCCCGCCCACCACCCCACCATGCCTGCCTACCCCCCCGCCCCGGTGCTTCCCCGACGCACACGCCTACAGGCCGCTGAACAGGTAGCCAAGTGCCCCATACCACAGACCAAAGTGACGAGGGAGAGGAACAAGATCATCATACTGCAGAAGTCAGATCGGCAGGGAGGAGGAGGAGGAGGAGCAGGTGGAAGTGGAGGAGCCGGAGGGAAGGTTAAGACAGCTATGGAATCTAGATAGTACAGTATAGTGCAGTAGTCACACATCTTGGTTACAACAAAAGTCTTCTAACCAGAGTATAATCTGGTATAGTTCCAGATAGTACGGTTGTCACACATCTTGGTAACAACAATAATAATAGTCTTCTAACTCTAGTACAGTCAGGTATAGTCCCAGATGGTACAGTACAGTAGTCACACTTCTTGGTTACAATAATAAATAATAGTCTTCTAACTAGAGTACAGTCAGGTAGTGTCCAAGTAGAAGTTGTTCATTGCTTCACATACATCTTACTGGTTGACAAGTAACCTCCTAAATAATTACAGTATTATGTGTCTGTAACTTTGACACCTCATATCCTCAAGGAACTCTTCATAAGGGCAGAGCATTGGTAGAAGATTTATAACTCCTCTGCTTCATTTTATATTAAAAACAAAAACAATTAGCAGAGCACCTGCAATTGTGAATCAGATGGCTACAGATTCCTCCAAACTATGCTAGAAAACAGACAACTTCATTATTACCAATAAGGGATCTGTTTACTAGTATAGATTAGAGTAAACATAGCCCTCTCTAACTTTCCCACACAGTTCTTCCTCCTTAACATTCAATCAGTCTTCCCGGTGGACTCAAAGTTCCTCTCAAGTTATCACACAGCTTTATGACAACTGTTGGTAAGTACTGACAGATGAGTAGGTTAATATATTTATTTTTATATAACTTAAATATGCTGAATAAAACAGAGAACTTTTCACTGTCTGTTTATATCTTCCTTCCTCTTGGTATAATGCAATTTATTTATTACACAAGTTTACAGGAGCACCAAGAAGTGATAGGGGTATTGTATTAGTTTTTTTTTAAGTTATAGTATGGGGTATTGCCAGTAAAGATGTGGATAATAGTGTACTTTACGGGTTTGGGGGGCCCTTTCTAATTCTTTTTTTCTGACGGGTTCTGATAGTGACGTATTTAACAGTGTCGTCATCTAGTAGGGTAAAAGAGGAGCTACCAACACCACGAAGCACAACTGTCTCATCTAGACCGACACTCGATAACCTCGGGGCCTCGCAAAAGTCACGGGCTACTTACACCCTACAGTCCTGAGGTTGAGGTATATAAAAACAAATCTTGCCCTTTTAAAGCATAGTATACGGTCTTTCAGGCTTAGCACATGATATAAGTAGGGATGGAATATAACAGTATAATAATAATAATAAATATTCATAATAATTCAGGGCCTGTTTCATATGGTGTTCAGATATTCACAAACTTTTCTCACAACTTCACATTGTATAAAAAAAATAATGGCCTTGGGGAGGGGGTTGTATCGAAACCTGGTATTCGATTCCCGTAGACTTAATTCTCATGCTTTGTGTTCATTGAATTTGGGGACCCTGTGATATAGTTAGAAATTTGGAGATAAACGAGTCCTTCAAATATTGCCACGAAACGCCAACTATATGGACGGAGCATGTTTCGTGGCAAGGTTAGGAGGAATCAGAAGCCTCCTAATGTTCACACACGATCACAGGGACCTTTACTGTTTGTTACTCTGGAGCAAAATATTCCTCCAAACTATTCCCGCAAGTAACAGGCTATCATTATTTTGGTTAATCTAGTTCTGTTTTCTGGCCTACTCTGGAGGAATCAAAATGCTCCAATGTACCAAAAGTATACTATCCCCTTAATTAAATCATCAGTCAGAGCAATCACAAACTGGGCAGGATTCCTATAAGTATACAGTACTGAATTAAGGGAGAAGTTTTTTGTTGGTAAATCTGGAGCAACCGAATCCTCCAAACTATTCCAAGCAACAGAACATTATTATTTTTGCTCTTCTGGTCCTGTTACCTAGCATACTTTGGAGGAATCATGGCACTCCAATGTACCAAAAACGAATTACCACCTTAAGGGGATAATACACTTTTGGTACATTGGAGCGCCTTGATTCCTCCAAAGTATGCCAAGAAACAGGACTATATAGATTAACGAAAATAATGGTGTTCTGTTGCTCGTAATAGTTTGGAGGAATCGGTTGCTTCAGATTTTCCAAAACTGTACTACCACCTTAAGTACCGGTGATATAATAATGATCAAAACAGCGAACATTACATTACAGCTATAACAACTTTCTGTGTACACTCTCGCTTAAAAGTTCGTTCACAGTCAGCTATTGGTTCCCTGGCTGCTTTAGAAGTTTATGATTGCCTCGGTGCCATTCAAAATAAGACTATACAATTAAATCTAATGTACGAAATTGGCTGGCGGAGTTAAGGTCCCTGTGATGTAGTCAGAAAATTGGAGATAAATGAGTCCTTTAAATATTGCCACGAAGTACCACCTATAAGGAAGAAGTTTGTTTCGTGTCATGGTCAGGAGGAATCAGAAGTCTCCAATGTGTAAATTGTGAAGAATGGACGAAAAATGCAAGGCAGGTGCAAGGAAGATGGATGTAGAAAACGTCGTGACAGATTAAAGATTAATTAATGTAGGTCAACATATCCATTTGTCTCGTCACCAACCAATTGACACTCACTCATACCACCGACCGAGTAAGAGATAAAAACACATTAATATTTCTTCAAATGAAAAGGTACTGACTGACTGACTGAGTACAACCAACCAACTCCCCCTAGTAACACGCCAGTCAATTAAGGAATATAAAAAATAATAATAACATGAATAATATTCCCGCAAATCAAAAGGTTCTAATTAAATGACTGACTGAGTACAAGTAAGCGGTCGCCATGTCACAGCCAGCAGATTGCCAGTCGATTAAGAGATCAAAACACACTAATATTTCCTCAAATCAAAAGGTACTGACTGACTGACTGACTGACTGACTGAGCACAACCTTAACTCCCCCAAGTGGCCGCCATGTCAACAAACAAGAGTCGGTGCAGAATCTGATGACTGATGACTCGACCCCGGCCCCCACTGAGTCACACACACCGTCACTCGTCTTCTGTTTTCCTTGTTTCTCCCGCGCGCCAAACCTGACACTAAGGCATAAAAAAACTCGTATTTATGAAGCCATGCCTGTCTCCCACGAGCTCGCATTTAACGCATCGGTTTTTTATCACAGGGTTTAGATGTGTGTGTGTGTGTGTGTGTGTGTGTGTGTGTGTGTGTGTGTTCTTCGATTCCCAGACGAGTGAGTGCTAGTGTCAACAATGTGTGGTCGAGATTATTATGTATTTGTGTCTGTATGTGTGTGTGTGTGTGGTGTGTGACTCACTTTACAGGTTCGACATGAAGACGTATTGGGGTGGAAGGGGGAATACCTCGTAAATTGTCCTCCAAACAAAATGGTTCTCTCGTGATGGGGGAAATTTTGTGTTGGTAAATCTGGAGCAACTGAATCCTCCAAACTATTCCAAGCAACAGAAGACCATTATTTTTATTACATCTGGTCCTGTTTCCTGGCATACTTTGGAGGAATCAAGACACTGCAATGTAACAAAAGTGGCGTAGTCTGAAGCGGTGCATGAAAAGGAGTCTCCAGTTTCCCACCAAAAAAGAACTGTCCCATTCCCAATAAAGCATTCACATTTATGAGTGTTTATGCAAATACCATAAATACCATCAACTTGCCATCTTCAAATACATTGGATAACACAAAACAACACAATTACCTGCCCCCCTTCCCCCCCCCAAAAAAATAAAAAAAAATAAAAAAGATTGACGGGAGGATGAAACACAAACAACAAACCATCCATTAATACACTGCCACCACCATCAAAGAAGATTAAGGACACATG
>JAWQEG010007377.1:25000-28282 GCA_033782935.1 Petrolisthes cinctipes
CCCTACCCCCCCCTTCCCACACACCAATTATATTATACTAAGCCATGGTCCTTTAATTTTAGATCCACACACACGCTTAGCCCACACATTTGTATTTTGAGATCCTGTGTGGGTGATACTTTTAACACACGTACATGTATATTCTCTCTCTCTCTCTCTCTCTCTCTCTCTCTCTCTCTCTCTCTCTCTCTCTTCAACAAGCTAGTGATACAAACGCACACACCACACACACAAACAGAGAGAGAGAGAGAGAGAGAGAGAGAGAGAGAGAGAGAGAGAGACTACCTAAAAAACAATACACAAATACACAGAAGAACGATCGAACGAAGAGAAAAATAATTGACGAAAACGTAAACAGAGATTAACTACAGAGAGGAGATACTAAAACATTCCTACCTTTACTTCCCTTCCCCTCCCCCTCCTTCCCCCCTCCTTCTATTCTTACCCCTCTACCCTCCCTCTGTTCCCTCCTACTCTTCCCTCTCCTTCCTTCCCATCCCTCCCTCTTATCCCTCTACCCTCCCTTCCTCTCTTCCCTTTCCCTTCCTTCCCTCCTTCTCTTCCTCCTTCCCATCCCCCCCCCTCTTCCCTCTCCCTTCCTCCCTCTTTTCCTTCTTCCCCTCTCTTCCCTCCTTTCCTCCCTTCCTTCCCTCTCCCTTCCTCCCTCTTTTCCTTCTTCGCCTCTCTTCCCTCCTTTCCTCCCTTATCCCCTGCCAATCCTCCATCCCTCCCATCCCCTCCTTTCTTTCCCCTTCCTTCCTTCCCATCCCTCCCTTTCTCTTCCTCTCCCTACTTCCCTCCCTCTATTCCCTCTCTCTCCCTCCAACCCTGACCTCACCAACTACCAGGGCGCTTCTCTCCCTTCTTATTATTTATTATTTTTATCAAGGAAGGAAGGAAATACAGGGAGTCAAAATAACCTGATAAAAAAAAGATAATAATGATAATAAGAGAAATATAAAAAATACTAAAAATAATAAAAACAATAAAAATAATAAAAATAGTAATAGAAATAGTAGAAATAGAGGGTAAAATGCCTGAATATGAAGATAGTTAATTGAGTATACAGTCTACACAGGTATATAGGCTAAATGTATGGTGGATATGGACAGGTATATAGTGGGTGTATATGAAGATGGTGCTTTGATCATTATTATTATTATTATTATCTTTTTTTTATCAGGTTATTTTGACTCCCTGTATTTCCTACCCCCTGCCTGGCTTTCCCTCTCCCCCCCCCCTCACCACCACCACTCAGGTACCCCCACAGCCTAGTCAAGGTCACACGGGATGGGGGGGAGGGGGGAAGGGGAGAGGGGTAAGGAAGGGGAGGAGGTGAAGGAATGGCTGAAAGGGGAGGGGGTGGAAAGGGGAGGGGGAAATGGGGAGGATGGGGTCTGGTGAGGGGAGGAGAGGATTGGGTCTGGTGAGGGAGGGAAAAGGGGAGGGGGGAGGGGGAGTAAGGAGGGGAAGCAAACTGATTCCTCCAAAGTATATGCCAGGAAAAAGAACCTTACAGACAAAAATAATGGTGGCCTGTTGCTTGGAATAGTCTGAAGAAAACAGTCGCTCCAGAATGACCAGAATAACACTATATAGAAATACTCCAGAATAAATAACACTGTACTTCCCCTTGTTATTAATTCCCGTCTTGTCATAACCCCAGAATGCCCACGTGATCAAAATAGTGACGGGAGAAAATTAATGATGATGTAAAATAGTGACGGGAGAAATGATGATGAAAAATAGTGACGGGAGAAATGATGAAAAATAGTGACGGGAGAAATTATGATGATGTAAAATAGTGAAGGGAAGAAATGATGATGTAAAATAGTGACGGGAGAAATGATGATGTAAAATAGTGACGGGAGAAATGATGATGAAAAATAGTGACCGGAGAAATGATGATGTAAAATAGTGACGGGAGAAATGATGATGAAAAATAGTGACGGGAGAAATGATGATGAAAAATTGTGACGGGAGAAAATTAATGATGATGTAAAATAGTGACGGGAGAAATGATGATGTAAAATAGTGACGGGAGAAATAATGCTGTGTTGGGTTAGTTCAATGTGGAGGTGTATAGTAAACATTGAGACAGTCCCCTGGGTTTGAGAATGTACCGAGGTTTGTTTGAGAGAGAGAGAGAGAGAGAGAGAGAGAGAGAGAGAGAGAGAAAGAGAGAGAGAGAGAGAGAGAGAGAATGCCATAAAACATACGTCAACTCACAGAACCAAATAAATGTCATCAGAGAGAGAGAGAGAGAGAGAGAGAGAGAGAGAGAGAGAGAGCTGTCATGAGAGAAAGAGATAACTAGAGATATGTCATGCGAGTAAGATAACCAAATAAATGTCACGAGAGAGAGAGAGAGAGAGAGAGAGAGAGAGAGAGAGAGAGAGAGAAATGTCATGCAAGAGAAAGAGATAACTAAAGAAATGTCATGAGAGAGAGAGAGAGAGAGAGAGTAGGCGGTCCTAAAAGTATGTATCTCCCATGCAGCTATTTGCGAACACTCTCTCTCTCTCTCTCTCTCTCTCTCTCTCTCTCTCTTAACCACGTCAAGGATTTATGGTGCGTGTTGTGAGGATAATTTGGGTGTCGTGAGAGGAGGGAAGAATATCAATCCATCTCAATATCTCGGCCGGCCCGCTCAAATAACTTTAGGCTTGTTTACATGAGACTCCCGCGCCGCTCAGCTACAGGGGGGGCCGGTTGCGCGCGCTTTTTTTGTTTTTTTTTTTCCGCCCAAATGCACATGTCTGGTTTGGGAGGGGTTACGGAACTAAACGTACAGAGCTTTCCCGCCAAATATTTGTGTTTGGTTTGGGAGAGGCTACGAGACTAAACGGACAGAGCTTTCCCGCTAATAATGTGTTTTTGGAAGGTTATAAGGGAATACAGAGAGAGAGAGAGAGAGAGAGAGTGTGTGTTTGGGGTGGGTAGGGGTTAGTATACCGACGTGTGTGTGTGTGTGTGTGTGTGTGTAATGGGTGTTTGGATAAATAGGGGTTAGTATACCGACGTGTGTGTGTGGAGTCTCAGAGGTAGAGAGAGAGAGAGAGAGAACAAACGAGAGAAAGATAAAAGAGAGCATATAGGAAGTAAAGAGCAAAGTAAATCACCATCTCAATTTGCATTCACTCTCTCCTCCCCCCCCCCTCTCTCTCTCTCTCTCTCTCTCTCTCTCTCTCTCAAAGCACCATTCAATACACCTACAATCAATCAACACACACTATTCTAATTAAAGATAAAAAAAAAAAAACAATAATAATAATAATAGAT
>JAWQEG010007378.1:0-25190 GCA_033782935.1 Petrolisthes cinctipes
GGTGTATGAGAAAGGAGAAAAAGAAGACGAAAGTAAAGGAGAGAAAGATAATAGGAAGAGAAGAATAATAAGAAGGAGAAGAAGAGGACGTATAAAATGATGTGTAAGAGAGAGAATTAGAAAAAAAAACTGGGTGTATGAGAAAGGAGAAGAAGAAGAAGACGAAAGTAAAGGAGTGAAAGAGAATCGGAAGAGAAGAATAATAATAAGGAGAAGAAGAGGAGGAGGTGGAGAAGCGTTCTTTGTTGTTGGTTTATATGTTTGGTAAATCATTGGAGTGATAATGAAACCATAATCACAACTGAGATCTCATTAAAAACTCTCTCTCTCTCTCTCTCTCTCTCTCTCTCTCTCATTTTTACTCTTTCTCCTACCCTCCTTGCATCTCTCTCTCTCTCTCTCTCTCTCTCTCTCTCTCTCTCTCTCTCTCTCTCTCTAATGCAGGTGTTTCCTCTAATATATAATTTTGAGGCATTTCTCCCCACCCTTTGCAGAGCCCATCCCCCCCTCCTCCCCCCCATCCCTACCCACACTTTCACTCCCTCCTTCCCTCTTATTATTAAACTACTAACTCAATCCATCTCTGTTAAGGGGGTGCGGGAGTAGGGGACAGGCTTGGGGGGGGGGTTGGGAGGTGCGGGAATAGGGGAACAGGCTTGAGGGGGGGGGGGGGTTTGGGGGGTGCGGGAATAGGGGGACAGGCATGGGGTGGGTAGAAAGCCTGTCCCCTATTCTCGCACCCCCCCTAACCTTACCCCCTCCCCCCACAAGTCTGTCCCCCTACTCCCGCACCCCCCTAAACTCCCCCCCCCCCCATCATGTCCCCCTATTCCCGCACCCCCTTAAAGTAGTACAGTATTGGTAATTCTGGAGCAACTGATTCCTCCAAACCAATCCAAGCAACAGGATAACAATATTTTTGCTAACCTGGTTCTGTTTCCTGTTTTTTTTTTTTTTTTTTGAGGAATCAAAGCACTCTCTAACTTGCCAAAATCATAATATTCCCTTAATCTGACTCACTCTTCCCCATTCACACTACTAAATTATTCATTATTAGCTCATTCATTCATCACTCACTCTAGCTCATTCATTTATCACTCTCTCTCACTCACTTTTTCCCACTAGTAACTCACCCACTCTCACTCATAACTTATAACTCACTCTGGCTCACTCACTCACACTACTAACTCATTCCTCATTAGGTCACTCACTCTAGCTCACTCATTTCTCACTCACTCTAACTCACTTCTTCCCACTTGTAACTCACTCACTGTTATTTCATTCCCTTTCCCTTATAACTCACTCTTACTCACTCAATCACACTACTAACTCATTCTCCATGTGCCCACTCACTGCAGTTACACCCTCTCACTTGTAACTCACTTCCTCACCTTCTCTTCCATCTGTACCTCACTGCTAACTAAGGTATGTACCTCTTCCACTTATACCTCCATTACACCTTCTCATTAGAGGACACTTCTATTCTCTCCTAGTTAACTCCTTCACAGCTAACGCATTTTCTCTCTTTCTCTTACACTAAGTTGTCTTTACTAATGTTTACTTGCTTGTTTGACATTATATACCTTTCACACACACACACACACTGAGTAGTATAATACCTTTCACACACACACACACACACACACACACACACACACACTGAGTAGCATAATACCTTTCACACACACACACACTGAGTAGCATAATACCTTTCACACACACACACACACACACACTGAGTAGTATAATACCTTACACACACAGACACACACACACACACATACACTGAGTAGTATAATACCTTTCACACACACACACACACACACACACACTGAGTAGTATAATACCTTTCACACACACACACACACTGAGTAGCATAATACCTTTCACACACACACACACACACAGTCAGTCACAGGGAGTGGACGTGCTGACCCACAGCTCCAGACATAAATCATCACTTACCTATTTGTTTATGGATTTGAGTCAAGCTTGTGTTTAATTGGTCACATAAAAGTAAAGAAAGATAATGAGTAGAAAAGTGCAGTGAATATAAAACAACAAAGTGTAAATAACTGAGAGAAGAAAAGAGTGAATCTAGCAGTGGTAGCCAGCAGACATAACAAGTTTGAGTCAGCAATTCCTTAGGGTGAGAGATGGTACTGTACCAGGCAGCTAAACTGTAAGTAAAAAAAACCAATCATGAGTCTGTTTGAAAGAAGAGAAGGAAAAAAGAAGAAGAAGGAAGAGGAGTATTGTGATTTAGTAGAGTTTGAAGATCTAAATAAAGTAATAAAAAGAGTTAAGAAGTTGGAGGATGAAGTGTTGGAAATAAAAGAGGCTTTAATTGAATAAAAAAAGAGAAATGAGAATTTACTAAAGGAAATGAATAGGAAAGATATAGCATTGGAAGAGATGGCAACTGAACTAAAAACAGTAAAATCCAAAACAAATGAAATAGGAGGAAATTTAGTAGAACAGGAGAAAGATATAAACAAAATGAAACAGAAGGCAGATGTGTTGACCAAAGCCAGTCACATAGTGGAAAAGAATGAAGAAATTGAAGAGAAAATAGAACAGGCAAATGATGTAGTAAATGCATGTAAAGAAGAAATGGTTAAAACATATGCACAGATTCTAAAAGAAAAAGAAGAGATAAAAACAAACATGAAGCAAGATAAAGGAATAATGGACATAAAGAAAGAAGTAAAAGAAGTAATAAGAAAAAATGTAAGGTTTGTCAGAGAAACAATTGATATGAATAAATCAATAATAATATATGGAGTAAAAGAAGAAGAAATGAGAAATAAAATAGCTAGGGATAAAGAAGAAATGAACAAAATCACAGGTATAATGAAAACCATAATGGAAGAAGAGGAAGAAGAAGTAAAGATAGAAGAATTCCACAGACTGGGGAAATTTGAAGAAAATAAAATGAGACCACTAAAGATAATTGTACAAAGTAGTAACATGGTAGAAACTGTATTGAGAAATGCCAGGAATTTGAAGGACTCTGAAGAATGGAACAAGATACAGGTAGCCAGATGCTTAACCAAGGAAGACAGAGAAATACTCAAAGAAAAAGTGGAAGAAGCAAAATGGAAGAACAGTGAAAGAACTGAAGAAGAGGGAAGACATTTTTTCTACAGAGTAGTGGGAATGCAAGTCAAAAAATGGTGGAGAAAAAGAGATGTCAACTAGGAAAAATATACAGAAATGAAAAAATAAAAATGATATACTCAAATGTAGATGGTATTGTATCTAAATTAACTGAAATTAAAGATGTTATACAAGAAGAAAAACCACAGATAATATGCTTCACAGAAACTAAGTTAAATAATAAAATAACAAATGATGTATTTAACCTGTGTGAATACAACATATGGAGAAAAGATAGAGTAGGAAAAAATGGAGGTGGAGTAATGATTTTAACCCATAAAAATTTAAAGGTAAACCAAACAGAATTACAGGTATCAGATAAAGTTGAATTAATAGCAGTAGATATTATAACACCAGAAGAAGTAATTACTGTTGCTACATTATATATGCCACCAAAGACAAGAACATGGGATAATAATGAATATTTAGAACTAATAAATTTCACAGAGAAGAACCTCAAAGAAATGTTACAAAGGATGGAAGACAAATCTCAAAGGTTAATATTAACAGGAGACTTTAACACCAATATAGATTGGAGAAATTATGAAGCAAAGGCAACAGAAAACCAATGGAATAGTAAATTACTAGATTTAATTCAAGACTTCTTGTTAACGCAACATATTACTAATAATACAAGAATAAGAGGAACGGATGAACCATCACTATTAGACTTAATATTTACTAGAAATGAAAATGAAATTAATAATACAGAATATAAACCACCATTAGGAAAAAGTGATCATGTTGTAATAAAATGGGATTTCATAATATCATATGATATAGTAGAAGTCCAAGATAAACCAAACAAAATACAAAACTTTAAAAAAGGAAACTACAATGAATTAAAAAAGTATTTCAGAAATATTAATTGGAACGAAATGATAGACGTTGATAACATAAATGATCAATATTCAAATTTTTGCAAAATATATCAGGATGGAGTGAATAAATACATCCCAAACAAGAAACCACAAACTAACAGAATCAAACAATGGTTTAATGGCAAATGTATAGAAGCCAAGAAAAAGAGAGACACCTTATGGAACAGATTCAGAAGACATGGAAGTGAAAGAACATATAATAAATATAAAAGTGTAAGAAATGAATATACCAAGATAAGAAGAGAAGCCCAAGTGGAATACCAAAAAGATATTATTAATAAAAGTAAGGAACAACCAAAACTATTCTACAGTTACATCAAAAGTAAAACAAAAATAAAGGACAAAATTCAAAACATAATGGATGAAGGAAAAATATATACAGAAGAAAAAGAAATTTGTGAAATATTAAATACAAAATTTCAGTCGGTATTCACTAAGGAAAATGTATTCATACCAGAAGAAAATACGAACACAAACACGTATGAACTAAAAGAGTTTGAGGTGAGCAGATTAGAAATAGAGAAAGAGTTAGAAGCTGTGGATAAAACTAAAGCAAGTGGACCTGATGAAATTTCATGTTGGGTATTAAAAGAATGTGCTAAAGAACTAAGTAAGCCATTATTTATAATATTTCAAAACTCATTACAACAAGGAAAATTACCAGAAAGTTGGAAGCAAGCAAATATAGTCCCATTATTTAAGAAAGGAAATAGACAAGACCCACTTAACTATAGACCAGTATCACTAACAAGTGTAGTATGTAAAATTATGGAAAAAATTATAAGAAAAAATTGGGTTGAACACCTGGAGAAAAATGATATGATAACAGAGAGACAATTTGGGTTTAGGAAGGAAAGATCATGTGTTACAAACTTACTAAGTTACTATACGAGAATATCAGAAAAAATACAAGAAAGAGAAGGATGGGTGGATAGTATTTACCTAGACTTTAAAAAAGCCTTTGACAGAGTTCCACACAAAAGACTTATATGGAAATTACAACATAAAGGAGGAGTGAACGGAAAACTACTAAAATGGATGGAAGATTTCCTTGAAGGAAGAAAAATGAGAACAGTACTAAGAGGGAACTATTCTCCATGGCTGAAGGTGATGAGTGGAGTTCCTCAAGGCTCAGTATTGGCACCAATAATGTTCTTAATATATATAAATGATATAGAAGTAAATAGTACAGATGGCACTTACATGAATATGTTTGCTGATGATGCAAAGGTACAAAGAACAATTAATAATGAAGACTGCTGTAAAAAGTTACAAGATGACTTGGACAAAATGGTAGAGTGGAGTAATAAATGGCAGATGGAGTTTAATGCAGATAAATGTCATGTTATAAAGTTTGGAAAAAGTGAGAAAAGACCAAATTGGCAATACAAACTTGGAAACAAAATATTAAATGAAGCAGAGAAAGAAAGAGACTTAGGGGTAATGATAAATAAGAAATTAACACCAGATGATCATATAAATGAAAAAGTGAGAAGCATGTATGCATTGTTAGCAAATATGAGAGTGGCCTTCACTTATATAGATGAAGAAATGGTCAAGAAAATAATAACATCCTTTATAAGGCCTACCTTAGAATATGCTGCAGTAGTATGGAACCCACATTTAAAGAAACATATCACTAAATTAGAAAAAGTACAAAGAGCAGCAACAAGATGGCTACCAAGTCTAAGAGAACTAAGCTATGAAGAAAGACTAAAGAAACTAAAATTACCCAAACTAGAAGAAAGACGAAAGAGAGGAGATATGATTATGGTTTACAAATGTGTCACAGAAAAAGAAAAGATAGATATAGATAACTTATGTCAACAAGGAATACCTACAATGAGAGGACACAGTAAGAAATTAATTAAAAGAAGAGGAGATAAAGATGTACAGAAATATAGCTTTCCAAATAGAGTAATAGACGAATGGAACAAATTACCAGAAGAAGTGGTGTGTGTCAAAAACATACATAACTTTAAAGAAAAATATGATAATTGTGATTTAAAATACGGGACATTACGAGCTTGACTCAATCCTGTAAAGATACAAATAGGTAAGAACAAATAGGTAAGAACACACACACACTGAGTAGCATAATACCTTTCACACACACACACACACACACACACACACACACACACACTGAGTAGTATAATACCTTTCACACACACACACACACACACACACACACACACTGAGTAGCATAATACCTTACACACACAGACACACACACACAGAGTAGCATAATACCTTTCACACATACACACACACACACACACACACACACACACTGAGTAGCATAATACCTTACACACACAGACACACACACACACACACACACTGAGTAGCATAATACCTTTCACACGCAGCCACACACACACACACATACACTGAGTAGCATAATACCTTTCACACACAGACACACACACATAGAGTAGCATAATACCTCAGTAACTTACGGTTGGACTGTAATCAAACTTAACAGGATGATTGGTGACCCTCAAGTCTAGAAGCGGAATCCTGGTAAAAAAAATATTAGTAACGAAGAAAACCACTGGATCTGCATTGTTAAGGGGAAAGACTCTTGATGATAAATTGGAGGCTTATTAATTCCTCCAAAGTATGCCAGGAAGCAGACGACCTCAGTGCTACTTTAATGGGGAACCTGTTTTGTGGCTTAGTTTGAAAGAATAACAAATGGCAACCTCATCGAAACTTTCAAAATCCTTAAAACTTTGATAAAATTACTTATGAACATTTATTCCAGCTCAATCCCCATTCTGGAATGAGAAATAATGGTTATAAACTTAAAGGACATTGTTATTACACTGAACTGCACAAAAACTTTTTCAATATCAGAGTTGTAAACTATTGGAATAAACTCCCGGCATCTGTAGTAGCAGCGAACACAGTAGAAACATTTAAACATTGCCTCGACAAATATTAAAATTTCCTAGTGCGTTCTTTATACTAAACAATTTTTTTTTTCTATCTGTTTTTCCAACCGGGCTAGGAGGAGCCTTCTCCTTTCCTTCAACAATACCAGATTAACGTAATTAAACAGGTAACCTCGTAAAAGTCCACAATGGGCCTCCTGTTGCCTGACGCCCTTTGTATGCCTTTGTATCAATTTATCAAGTCAGTACGTATCCCGTTAAGGACCCTATGATCGTGTATGAAAATTAGTGGCTTTTGATTCCTCCTGACTATGCTACGAAACAAGATCCTTCCATATTGGTGATGTTTCGTGGCAATATTTGAAGGACTCATTTATCTCCAATTTTCTGACATCATCACAGGATCCTTTAAACTATACACAACTGAACACAACAACACTTACAATAATGTGAATGCACAGACAGTGACACTATGGATCTCTCTGTCTTATTCTTGCCTTTCAACTACCACGTTATTTCTCGCCCACACTCTCCCTATCTATCATATATATATATATATATATATATATATATATATATATATATTTTTTTTCTATATATCTATGATTATTTCTAAATTTCAACTGTCTGTCAGTTTGTCAGATATGTATGTGTGTGTGGGTCTCTCTCTCTCTCTCTCTCTCTCTCTCTCTCTCTCTTTCTCTCTCTCTCTCTCTCTCTCTCTCTCCTGTTTTCGCATATGTTTTTCCGCCTCAAACTCCTTTACTTTGTGCATCATAATTTTTTTCTTCTGGTCCTGTTGGCTCCCTTTCCTTTCATCTTATCACTCTCCTCCTCTTCTTCCCTCCCTCCTCCTCTTCTTCCCTACCTCCTCCTCTTCTTCCCTCCCTCCTCCTCTTCTTCCCTCCCTCCTCCTCTTCTTCCCTCCCTCCCTCCTCTTCTTCCCTCCCTCCTCCTCTTCTTCCCTCCCTCCTCCTCTTCTTCCCTCCCTCCTCCTCTTCTTCCCTCCCTCCCTCCTCTTCTTCCCTCCCTCCTCCTCTTCTTCCCTCCCTCCTCTTCTTCTTCCCTCCCTCCTCTTCTTCTTCCCTCCCTCCTTCTCTTCTTCCCTCCCTCCTCCTCTTCTTCCCTCCCTCCTCCTCTTCTTCCCTCCCTCCTCTTCTTCTTCCCTCCCTCCTCCTCTTCTTCCCTCCCTCCTCCTCTTTTTCCCTCCCTCCTCCTCTTCTTCCCTCCCTCCTCCTCTTCTTCCCTCCCTCCTCCTCTTCTTCCCTCCGTCCTCCTCTTCTTCCCTCCCTCCTCCTCTTCTTCCCTCCCTCCTCCTCTTCTTCCTTCCCTCCTACGTTTCTCTCTTCTATTTTCTTCTCTTTCTCCCCTCCTCACTCCTTCCACCTCCTTTTCTCCTTTCCTGTATTTTCTCCTTATCTTCTTAATTCTCTTCCACCTACGTTTCTCTCTTTCATCTAGAAGGAAGGGAGGGACATGGAGGAAGGAAGGGAAGGGGGATTGAAAGAAGGAAGGAAAGGGGGATTGAAAGAAGGAAGGGAAGGGGGATTTGGAAGTAGGAAGGGAAGGGGGACTGAAAGAAGGAAGGGAAGGGGGATTTGGAAGTAGGAAGGGAAGGGGGATTGGAAGAAGGAAGGGAAGGGGGATTGGAAGAAGGAAGGAAAGGGGGATTGAAAGAAGGAAGGGAAGGGGGATTTGGAGGTAGGAAGGGAAGGGGGATTGGAAGAAGGAAGGAAAGGGGGATTTGGAAGATGGAAGGGAGGGAGGAAATAGGGACATGGATAAGGGAAGGAAGGAAGGGAGGAAAGGAGGGAGGAACAGGGAGGAAGGAAGGAAGGGAAGGAGGGAGGGACAGGAAGGAAGAAAGGAAGGAAAAGAGGGAGGGATATGGAGGCAGTGAGGGAGGAGGGAGAGTGGCACAAAGAGGGGGAAAAAAGGAAGGAAAAGAGGGAGGGATATGGAGGAAGTGAGGGAGGAGGGAGAGTGGCACAAAGAGGGGGAGAAAAGGGAGAAATATGAAGGAAGGGAGAGACAACATTGAGGAAGGGAGAGAAGAGAGGATGAAGGGAAGGACAACAGGAAGGAAGGGAGAGATATGGAGGAAAGAAGGAAGGTTGATTGAGTGATTAATTGATTGATATTAGGCGCCGCAACAGCGAGGACATATAGCGCCAGGAGAAGATGAGACAGTAAGCAGGAAGAAAACAGAAAGAAAAGAGGCACAATTAAAGAACTGAAAGGGAGTGGCTGGGCTGGAAGGGGCGCCAAAACCCTTAAAGTATTGCCCACATCACTACAGGCAATACCCCACTACGAAGACATGTAGGAAGGGAGAGAAGAAAGAAGGAAGGGAGAGATGACAGGAAAGAGGAAAGGAAGGACGACAGGAAAGAGGAAAGGAGGGAGGGAGAGACGACAGGAAGGGGGGAGGGAGAGAGTGAACCTTAATGCGACAAGCGTTTTGTGTGAAGGTCATTGGGGTGGAGGAAAGGGGTCTCTCTCTCTCTCTCTCTCTCTCTCTCTCTCTCTCTCTCTCTCTCTCTCTCTCATTTAAATTCTTGAGGTAGGTGGGCATTAAAAGCAAGAAACCTGCTAGCCTGATTTTCTCACTTGTAAATTCAAATAAGAATGTAAGAGGTAAAAAATCATACCTCTTCGAGTTCAACACCCTACATTTTCAAGGAGCATAAGTCGTAGTACTGGGAGAGGAATAATAAATTTAGGTATAGAGTGTCGCAGAGTTAACCAGTTGTATATAGAACAGACTGACGAGAGTAGTAACTTTCCCTCGAGTTGTCTCTGGACTGAAAATAATGTGATGAGACTGTGAGTTTTTCGACGAGTGTTACACGTAGCTCTCCTGAATGGACACCCTACAGTAGATCAAGGAGCTTAAGTCGTAGATGGATAGAAAGATGTACAGTCGCGGTCAATAATAATCATACACATATGGGTATCTCAAACAATTTACTGTCTAATGTTTTCACGTTCACATATGATATTATTGTTTTAAGTAGTGCATAGCTGCTTGTATTGAATTAAAAGATGGTAGTTAACCTATTTATTGGAAAGTTTATCATCTCAGGAACAGAGGGAAGCTGTCAAACTCTTTCGTAAGTTACCCCTATATGGATGATTATATATGACCGCGACTGTATGTAGGTATATGTATAGTCCCAGAGTTGACCAGTTGTGTATGTAATAGATTGAAAGGACTGGTTATCCCCTTGAGGCTTGAGTTTATCCCCTACATTTCAAGTTACATTAGTCGTATTAACAGGGAAATGTGGATGAAGGTAAAAAAGTGTCCCAGAATCTCTCCAGGAAAAACTGTGAGGGAAAGAAATTTGTCACTACTGAGAGAAGACGAGAGATTATAAGATGTATGTATGTCACTGAAGAAGAGAGGAAAGTAATTTGGAATATTAATGAAGGAACTGTCTTGCTGGTAACACTGAAAAAAAAAAAAAAAAAACACACACACACACACACACACAGTTCGGCTCCAATGTAATATTTTCTCCTTGAAGGATGCATATAATACGTTCGCATCATAGCATAAATTATAATATGGAGGAATTAAATTTAGAGTATTTAAAAAAATAAAATTAATGGTTTATGACACACTCATCGACAGTTATATTTTCTATAGGCTATTATGATTTTTATTTATTTGTTTATTTTTACAGGATAGTGATGTGTATAATGTGTCAATATTGATGACGGACACTTTGAACACTTACCAGACTAACAGTGTGTGTGTGTGTGTGTGTATGTGTGTGTGTGTGTGTGTGTGTGTGTGTGTGTGTTTTGTGTTGGAATATTTTCACTGCAGTAATAAAAAAATGGTTAATGCTAAAGGCCACTCACTCTCAACCAAGTCGTATACTTTTATATATATATATATATATATATATATATATATATATATATATATATATATATATATATATATATATTGCCTTTGGACACATTCCTACCCTAAGGATTTCCTCGTAAACCCAAATTATCTCTGAGGTTGGATGACGGAGGAAACCTTAGACTGACCAGAGCACGGGGGAAAATGCAGTCCAGTGACATCCACTTAAGGAACCCTGTGATGTAGTCAGAAAATTGGAGATAGAGGAGTCCTTCAAATATTTCCCCGAAACATCACCTATATGGAAGAAGCTTGTTACATGGCATGGTCAGGAGGAATCAGAAGCCTCCAATTTTCAAACACGATACAGGGTCCTTAAGGGGATCGTATACTTTTGATACATTGAAGCGACCTGGTTCCTTTAAAACATGCCAGGAAACAGGACAGACGAACCAAAATAATACTGGTGTCTTGTTGCCTGGAAGAGTTTGGAGGAATCATTTGCTCTGGATGTACCACCACCACCACCAACACTGTATTACCCCCTTAAGGTGGTAATTCTATTTTGGTACATTGGAGTGCCTTCATTCCTCCAAAGTATGCCAGGAAACAGGACCAGAAAAGCAAATATAATAGTGTTCTGTTGCTTGGAATAGTTTGGGGGATTCAGTTTCTCCAGATTTACCAACACAAAACTTCCCCCTTAATTCATCATCTCAAAATGTGACAGACGGGATGACCCTCTTTGATCCCCCTTAAGGCCGCCTGGTGACTGAGGCTGAGCGCTGATTGGTTCTCCCAGCTGCACCTGACCTCTCCATGATTGGCTGGCTGGCTGGCTGGTTCGTGTGTGTGTGTGTGTGTGTGTGTGTGTGTATACTCAGCAAAATTGTCACCGGGTCACTCACTCCGTCAGTCGTCCTGCTGGGGTTATGTCAGGTCGTGTAAATAGATGTTCTTGGCTCTGCACACACACACACACACACACACACACACACAATACGAATTATTCCTTGCATACTTTTCTAGTGAGTGTCCAGATGTTATGCTTTAAATTGTGGATTAACCTTTAAAGAAAAGCTATGTATTGTAAATATATGGGACAATAAGAGAGAGAGAGAGAGAGAGAGAGAGAGAGAGAGAGAGAGAGAGAGAGAGAGAGAGAGAGAGAGAGATTCATTACAGAAGGTCAATTAGCAAAGGAGTACTGCCAGGGGAAAAGATAGATGGGAAGGCCAGTTATAATGAGTGGCATAAAACCTGGGTCAGTCGATTAGAAGATGTTGGACCGTGACCTAACTCCGGCAGTGTTGACCAAGGCCCAAATACGAAAATAAGATGATTTTGGGCTTTATGCCTATCAACACATCAAGGCAATCAGTCTGGTTACATCAACAAATCTTCCCCCAGCTTACAAGGTTGCAGTAATTGCTTTTATAGCCGGGTACCTACTTACTGCCAGGTGAACAGGGACATAGGAGGCTGGGAAAAAAAATCAACAATTCCATCGACTCGGGAATCGAACCCGGGAACTATCGTTTGTTAGCCAAACATGCCAAAAACCATTACACCATCAACGCCCCTGCCAAGATACATCAAACGCTGCACAATTTGTATGCATAACGATGACTTTCACTAGAGAAGAGAGATGACAGAGTAGTGTCCATCTCTGTCTTGTGGCTTCTGGAAATCTGACCTGAACCTGGGCCTTGCTTTTCCCCACCTGCTGACGTCATACTCCAAGTGAACGACAATATGGTTCGTAGGCAAAAACATTCATGGTGTTGACGATGGTGTTGTGCCATTACAATGACTCTGTAATGTGTCTATATGGAGGCATCATACCGGTACCACAACATCGTATGCAAGAACATCCGTAGTGTTGTGCCGGTACGATGACTATTTAGTGTGTCTATGGAGTCATCATACCGTTACCACACCATCACGAACATTACTGATATTATATTATAGTGATATACTTGCCTACCGTCCAAAGGTGGAGTATGTGTTAATCTGATGTATCTGGGCCTTGGTACACTCGTGATACATATTTTCTGACCAGAGTGTGAGGAACAGAAAGCTTCGAATCGCCTGGTATTGCTCATTTCCCCACCCAGTACACCTATAGAGGCTGAGTTCGAATGCAGGGTATGTGTGTGTGTGGTGCCTGCCGTTCGTTTCTGGTCAGGGATTACGTATCACGAGTGTACTGACAAAGCAGCTATGGGTGACTCTAGTGTGGTTAAGCAGTAGACGGGACAAGGTTGTCTCATCATGTGTTACAATGAGAAGGGGACTATCAGGGGGTCAATCATCGCACAAACACATTCATCATACAACATTACAATATCCAGGGGAAAAATTGATTAATGAGATAGTACAGCTCTGGCTGATAGTGCTGGACCAGGGTTCAAGGAGTGTTGGAGAGCAACTGAACAGAGTTCGAAAAAGTGAGTCTTCTAAACCTCTCTCAACGTTGAGAATGGTTTGGAAAATTCACTTGTTCGAAATCTGTTCAGTTGCTCTCCAACACTCCTTGGACCCTGATCCAGCACTATCAGCCATGGCTGTACATTATACTTATGGTGCATTAGAACGCCTTGATTCCTCAGAAGTATGTATGGAAACAGGACCGGATGAACAAAAATATTGGTGATCTGTTGTTTGGAATACTTTTCAGGCATCATTTGCTCCAGATTGGTACTCCTTGAAGGAGTAATAGGCCTGTCTGAAAATATTTTGTAATATCTCTTAATACTCCTTCATCACCTCCTCTTTCTCGTCCACCCCTTCCTATCTCTTCCTTTTCTCCTTCATTATCACCTCTCCTCTTCTCCACATCTTTTTACTCCTTTGTCTTTCCTTTTGTCTTACATCCTCTCTCTCTCTCTATTTTCTTCTTACCTTCACACCTTCACCACAAACCAGAAACATTAAACTCATTTTCTCACCCCCTACAAAAAATATCAATTAAGGTGTTATTAGTGAAGAGTTCTGGAAAATTTCGCCTGGAAAAATCATTAAGCGTGGAAGGAGGGAGGTAGGGAGTGAGTGAGAGGTAGGTAGGTAGGGAGGAAGTAAGAGAGAGAGGGAGGGAGTGAGCTAGGAAGTGAGAGGGAGGGAGGGAAGAAGGAAGTAAGAAACAGAGTAAGAGAGAGTGACGGAGGGAGAGAGGAAGTATGCAACAGAGTAAGAGGGAGGGAAGGAGGAAGTGAGCTATTTGGAACTGTGAACACATGCATTCGTTGATTCAGTGAACCGCCTGATGATAGATAGTTTGGGTATAAATGTTCTTCAGTTTGGGGACGGTGCTGAACTGAACACGGCTAGCAATCACTGCCAGTTCAACCACTTTTTGCCTCCACTGTACAATAAATTTAATAGGAATTGACGCACGTAATCTAATCACCACTACTTACATTGGTCGGTAAAAGAGTACTGACTAATGAGACTAACTTCAACCGACAAGCCGATGTTGCTATATAGCTGGCCATTCTTTTTTTATGCCTCAACCTCGGGGCTGTAGTTGGCTGTCAGTAGCGTGTAATAACTCCTGTCAGGCCCCGAGATTACTGAGTGAAGTTACGAGGTGTTATTTGTGTGCTTCATGTGTGTCGCACTATAGACGGAGACAGACAGTGGAGCATCATGGTTGTTGTTGTTGATGTTCTCCCGGGGCAGAATGGCCTCCTGCCCCACAGACCCCTGGTACACTCTGGTCGCAGTGAAAAACAAATTAAAATAAAGGAGGGGCTGGCCCTATATGCCTGGGCTACCGAAGCACATCCCAAGGAAATGGGACCAGAGCTTACTGGACCAGGGAGTCTGGGGGCCTCCGACCGCCAGGGAGATTGGGGGGAAGGTCTTTGATCCCACAGCCAGTGCTGTGGGCCCAAGTCCACGTTACCACAAGAGCTACAAGTGGGGCCTTACCTTCCACGAGACCAGCCCTGAAGGGACCATAAGGGGGAGGGAGTTTACACTGCTGCATGCAAAGGGAAATGCACCCCCGTGTGCTGGCGGTCCACACAGCAGTGAAAAAAAAAAAAAAAAAAAAAAAAACCTCCGGTTGCAGTACACCTCATGTGGATTTTTAATCCATGTGGGCAGATCTCGTCAAATCCACTAGAAAGTGACCAGATCCTACAACAATCTTTATTCTAGCCCTGTGGGGGATAACTAATATTCACAGAGAATAAAGTCAGCCCCACTGAGCCCAGCATCATGGTGTTAGTGGCTTACCTTCTGTCTCACTAGATGACCACACTTTATTTATACACGTCACTATCAGGAGAGAGGGGGAAGAACACTCACAGACATCATACAGCACACACATACCCTTCTCCACATACATAACACAGCACACACATACACTTCTCCACATACATAACACAACACACACATACACTTATCCACATACACCACACAACACACACATACACTTCTCCACATACACCACACAACACACACATACACTCAGCAGTGGTTGTGATTATAGCAATAGTAGTAGTAGTAGTGGTGGTGGTAGTGGTAATGAGAGTGACGGTGGTGGCAGTGGTAGTGGCTTTAGTAGTAGTAGTAGTAGTACTATTGGTGATAGTATGAGAGTGATGGTAGTGGTAGTGGTGGTAGTAGTAGTGGTAGTAGTGTTAATGAGAGTGATGGTAGTGGTAGTGGTTTTTGTAGTAGTAGTAGTAGTACTGGTGGTGGTAATGAGTGTGAAGGTGGTGGCAGTGGTAGTGGTGGAGGTAGTGGTAGTGGTAATGAGAGCGATGGTGGTGGTAGTGGTGGTGGCAGTAGTAGTAGTGGTAAGGAGAGTAATGTTGGTAGTAGTAGTAGTAGTACGAACTAGTGGTGGTGGTAGTAGTAGTCGTGGTAATGGTAGTAGTGGTAATGAGAGTGATGGTGGTGGCAGTAGGAGTAGTGGTAGTAGTAGTGGTAGTAGTAGTAGTGGTAGTAGTAGTGGTGGTAGTAGTAGTAATGAGAGTGATGGTGGTGGAGGTAGGAGTAGTGGTAGTAGTAGTTGTGGTAGTAGTAGGGGTAATGAGAGTGGTGGTGGTGGCAGTTGGAGTAGTGGTGGTAGTAGTAGTAGTAGTAGTAGTGGTGGTAGTAGTAGTAATGAGAGTGGTGGTGGTGGCAGTAGGAGTAGTAGTAGTGGTAGTAGTAGTAATGAGAGTGATGGTGGTGGCAGTAGGAGTAGTGGTAGTAGTAGTTGTAGTAGTAGTGGTGGTAGTAGGGGTAATGAGAGTGGTGGTGGTGGCAGTAGGAGTAGTGGTAGTAGTAGTGGTGGTAGTAGTAGTAGTGGTAGTATTAGTAATGAGAGTGGTGGTGGTGGCAGTATGAGTAGTGGTAGTAGTAGTGGTAGTAGTAGTAGTGGTGGTAGTAGTAGGGGTAATGAGAGTGATGGTGGTGGCACTAGTAGTAGTGGTAGTAGTAGTGGTAGTAGTAGTAGTAGTCGTAGTAGTATTAATGAGAGTGGTGGTGGTGGCAGTAGGAGTAGTGGTACTAGTAGTAGTAGTAGTAGTAGTGGTAGTAGTAGTAGTAGTAGTAGTAGTAATGAGAGTGATGGTGGTGGCAGTAGGAGTAGTGGTATTAGTAGTGGTAGTAGTAGTGGTAGTAGTAGTAGTGGTAGTAGGGGTAATGAGAGTGGTGGTGGTGGCAGTAGGAGTAGTGGTAGTAGTAGTGGTGGTAGTAGTAGTAGTGGTAGTAGTAGTAATGAGATTGGTGGTCGTGGCAGTAGTAGTAGTTGTAGTAGTAGTGGTAGTAGGGGTAATGAGAGTGATGGTGGTGGCAGTAGGAGTAGTGGTAGTAGTAGTAGTAGTGGTAGTAGTAGGGGTAATGAGAGTGGTGGTGGTGGCAGTAGGAGTAGTAGTAGTAGTGGTAGTAGTAGTAGTGGTGGTAGTAGGGGTAATGAGAGTGGTGGTGGTGGCAGTAGGAGTAGTGGTAGTAGTAGTGGTAGTAGTAGGGGTAATGAGAGTGGTGGTGGTGGCAGTAGTAGTAGTGGTAGTAGTAGTAGTGGTAGTAGTAGTGGTGGTAGTAGTAGTGGTAGTAGTAGTGGTGGTGGTAGTAGTAGTAGTAGTAGTAGTAGTGGTAGTAGTAGTAATGAGAGTGGTGGTGGTGGCAGTAGGAGTAGTGGTAGTAGTGGTATTAGTAGTAGTAGTAATGAGAGTGGTAGTGGTGGCAGTGGTGAGGAAAATTCAGTTGCCTCATTTCCACGCCCGGCAGAGTGTGATGCTTTCCTGCCTCTCACCTCCCTCTCACACACTCACTCACTCATTGACTGACCGATTCACTCGCTCATTCACTCGCACACTCACTCACTTTTGCTCGTTAATTTCTTGCCTCTTTCTCACTCACTCACTCACTCATTGACTGACTGATTCACTCGCTCATTCACTCGCACACTCACTCACTTTTGCTCGTTAATTTCTTGCCTCTTTCTCACTCACACACTCACTCACTCATTGACTGACTGATTCACTCGCTCATTCACTCGCACACTCACTCACTTTTGCTCGTTAATTTCTTGCCTCTTTCTCACTCACACACTCACTCACTCACTCATTGACTGACTTATTCACTCGCTCATTCACTCGCACACTCACTCACTTATACTCATTAATTTCGCGAACCGTTCTCATTCATTCACTCACCTATATTCATTATTTTCTCGCCTCTTTCTAACTCACTTACTCACTCATTTATACTCATTTCTCACTCACTCACTCACTTATACTCAATTCTCATTCACTCACTCACTCACTAACACTCATTAATTTCTCGGCTCTTTCTCACTCCCTGAATAAGAGGGTGAAAATTTGCGGTACATTAGTGTGTGGAGAGAGAGAGAGAGAGAGAGAGAGAGAGAGAGAGAGAGAGAGAGAGAGAGAGAGAGAGAGAGAGAAAACAAGGTTGCCAGGAATACAGTAAGCTTTCCATATAGTCAGGTATAGTAGACCCTTCATTTACAATAAATAAATACTTGTATTCACCACTTCATTTTACTCTCAGTCCCTCATTGAAGACCACCAAAAGTTTTCCAAGGCTTCTGTTATTCATTACCACTGGGCCTGTGTTAAAAGGATAGTGCAAAATTTTAAAATCTTATATCGAGGGTCTATTCTATAGCAAATGATCAAACTTACTCTTCTACTCTTAATTTCACACCTTCTCATCTCCTATTATGCTACTCACACTCGCTACCTTTGACAAACTTACACTTCTTGTATCACCTTCCCATCCATAACCATCTTTATTATCTGCTATGCTACAAACACTCGCTAACGTTCACAAACCTGCACCTCTACTGTCCCTTTCTCATCTTCATCCACTATCATGCTACAAAACTTGCTACCTTTCACAGACTTACAACTTTACTGTCACCTTTTAATCTCTTTTTTATAACTTTCACAACCTTACATACCTACTCTCACCGTCACAGTCTGACCTCATGCAATGTCACCCACACTCGATACCTGCTGCCCAGGGGGGCTGACTTTATTCTCTGTGAATACTAGCCATCCCCTACAAGGCTAGAAAAAGATTGTTGAAGGATCTGGTCACTTTCTAGTGGATTTGACGAGATCTGCCTACATGGATTAAAATTTTAAACCACGTGAGAAGTACTGCAATCGAATTTTTTTTTTTTTTCCACTACTGTGTGGACCACCAGCATACAAGGGGTACATTATCCCTTTGCAGGCAGCAGTGTAAACTCCCTCCCCCTTTATTGTCCCTTCAGGACTGGTCTCATGGAAGGTGCGGCCCCACTTGTAGCTCTTGTGGTAACGTGGACAAGGCCCACAGCACTGGCTGTGGGATCAAAGACCTTCAACCAAATCTTCCTGGCGGTCGGAGGCCCTCAGACTCCCTGGTCCAGTAAGCTGTGGTCCCATTTCCCTGGGATGTGCTTCGGTAGCCCAGGCATATAGGGCCATGCAGCCCCTCCTTTATATATATTTTTTTTCACTGCAACCAGAGCGTACCGGGGTTCTGTGGGGCAGGAGGCCATTCTGCTCCGGGAGAACAACAACAACAACAACACTCGATAACTTTCACAAACTTACAACTCTACCTTAACACCTTCATCTCCTGTTACCATCTCATTTCCTGTAATTCTACTCACACTCGTTACATATCAGAAACTTGTACCTCTACTGTCCTATTTTCATCTCCTTTTTATAACTTTCACAAACATAAACATAATATTACTGTCCCTTTTTTCATCTGCTCTACTGTCACCTTCTCATCACCTCTACTGTCACCTTCTCATCACCTCTACTGTCACCTTCTCATCACCTCTACTGTCACCTTCTCATCATCTCTACTGTCAATTTCTCATTTCCTGTTATGCTACCCACACTCACTACCTCTCACATAAAATCAACCCCCACTTCACTCTATCACCCAACTCCCTCTCACTACCTCTCACATAAAACCAAACACCACTCCATCCTCTAGCTCCCTCTCACTACCTCTCACATAAAATCCACATACACTCCACTCTATCATCCAACTCCCTCTCACTACCTCTCACATAAAATTCACCTCCTTTCAACTCAATCACCCAACTCTCTCTCACTACCTCTCACATAATATCAACTTCCATCTATACCATCCCCAAACCCAACTCCCTCTCACTACCTCTCACATAAAACCAAGCACCACTCCATCCCCTAGCTCCCTCTCACTACCTCTCACATAAAATCAACCTCGATCTACTCCATTCCCAAACTCGTGCCCCTCCCTTCCTCCCTCCCATTTCTGAGTAAACCTGCACCAGTGGGCCCTCTGTGTCTCCTTCCTCTCCCCTCCCCTCTGTCCCTTCATGGCAGCACTGTTGTTAACGCGACTTTAGCTTCATTGATCACCGAGACCTCAACGCATATTATGTTTTATTTAAGGTTTATTCTGCTGTGTTAACTTATCTTTATAGTTACGTGGCTTTATTGTGTTATAATACATGTATCTATCATCATTATATTTTATTTTATTTCATTCTGATATTTTGTACTATCTTCATATTTATCATATTTTTTTGCAACATTTACTATTTTCAAATTTATCTAGTTACAGTATATTCTGCTGTGTTTACAATCTTCATATATATTCATTATTTCTCGTATTTCTGTCAGTCATTTATTACTTAATTTTCGTATATACATACATGTTCACTTTTAAATAATTCTTTACTATATCTCTTGTCATGTGTCTCTTGTTTAAACTTCAGCTTTGCTTTGCTTAATACTGTCTCGTTTTCATGGGACAGTAGTGTTGGTAAATCTGGAGCAACTGATTCTTCTAAACTATTCCAAGCAACAACAGACCACCATTATTATTGTTGTTAATTAATCTGGACTTGTTTCCTGGCATACTTTGGAAAAATCACGACACTCTATTATACCAAAAGTGTCTTACCCCCTTAACTTAAATGTCCTAAGTTCTTTCACTCGATCTTTTTACAATCATCCATCTATCCAACCATTCATCCATTCAATTACCCACTCATCCATCCATCCCTATCTAACAATGCAATCACCCCCACCCACCCATTCATCCATCCATCCAACCATCCTCACTTAGCAATCCAAGCATCCATCAGCATTCCCATCCAGCAATCCAACCAACCCCATCCAACCACATTCTCATTCACCCACCCACCCATCCATCTCTCCCTCCATCCATAGTGTTAAATGTAAAGTTATTCTTGTGTCTATCTTGACTTTCCTTTTCCCATATTCGTGTACTTTTTATTCGTGTTTACAAACGTTGGTGTTGAATGTAAAGGTGGTCTAGTTTCTATCCTGCATTTTCGTTTCCTGAATTCTTATTTGTGTGTGTGTGTGTGTGTGTGTGTGTGTGTGCGGAATGTAATGTTAGTCGAATTAATATCCTGGTTATTCGTGTCTTGAATTGTTATGCGTGTGTGTGTGTGTGTACAGACGCTGGTGTTAAAATTAAAGGTGTTCTAGTTTCCTATCCTTCCTTTTTATCGTTTCCCGAGTACTTCATTTTTTTTTCCCCTGGTACTTATTAACGGGGGTTGTATTCAGAGTGTTGTTTCACGCTTGTTTACCATGGAGTATTTTTGCTGTTGTTGTTGTTGTTGTTGTTGTTTGAGTCGACGTTCGCACAACTCCTTCGCTTTAACCAGACCCCCCACCTCTCCTCTTCGTCCCTCCCTCGTGCCTTCTCTCTCTCTCTCTCTCTCTCTCTCTCTCTCTCTCTCTCTCTCTCTCACTTTTGAATCATAATATCTATTTTATCTATTCTCTCTCTCCAACCTTCACTTTTTCCATCCAACCTTATCCACTCCCCTCCTCCGAATTTTTTATTTCACCTTTCCCTCCTTCTCCACCTATCCTCCTTTCCTCTTTCTCCTAATCTTCCTCCTTTTCCTTTCATTATCCTCCTCCTCACCTTCTTTTCTTTTCCCTCTTCCAAACCTCTTCCCTCTTCCTCCTATCCTCTCTCTCTCTCTCTCTAGTTCCCTCTCTTCTCTCTACTCCCTTCTCCATCCTCCTCTTACCCCTTCCCCTTTTCTCAAATCAAAAAGATATTATGGCCAAGCACCGATCCTTGAGGAACTCCACTGGTAACATCACACCGATCTGATTTAATACCGTTTATAACAATCAGCTGCTTAAAGGGAGATTCTTTTGTTGGTAAATTGAAAGGACTTTAATGCCTCTAAGCTATGCCACGAAACAGACCCCCTTGTAAGTTGAGTGTGTCTGTTTTCTGGCATAGTTAGGACTCCTTAAATCTCCTTAACGGGGGTAATTCTTTTTTGTTACATTGGAGTGTCTTCATTCCTCCAAAGTATTCCAGGAAACAGGACCAGATGAACAATAATAATGGTGTTCTGTTGCTTGGAATAGTTTGGAAGAATCATTTACTCCAGATTTACCAACAACAAATTCCTCCCTTAAGCTCGGAGATCCAGTCTAAAATCCACTTGTGAATGGTTCCTGAAATACCGAGTTAGAGAAAATTACTTAATAATTGGTTACGTGGAACTTTGTTGGAGGCTTTGGGAATCTGAAATATATAATGTCGAATATCTTTGTATCATCATAAATTTTGAAAATTTTGTTTTTCTGTTTTTGTGATAGTACTGTATGTATTTCTGGTGTACGTGATTCTTCTTGTCGAGGTAGGTATATTTTAACTTCTTTTTTCCACCTCATAGGATCATTTTGATGTGCGTGTGTCGAGACGGTACACAAAATTGGACAGTTGTGTTGAAGATATTCCTAAGGACATTCGTTTGTATCACAGCTTGAGGCTATAATGGTCCAGTCGGTTCCATTAAGGATTGATCTGAGTTTGTTCACGTTTGCATGACAGTAATCAGGCTTTTTTTTTTTTTACTTGTTTTGACATGAACTTTCATAATGATATCAAGGAGACTGTCTTGTCGGTAAATTGGAAGGCAACTGATTCCTCCTAACTATCCCAGAAAATAGACACCCTCAGTAGTACTAACAAGGGCTCAGCTACGTGACATAGTTTGGAGGTGTCAGAGGCCTTCCAATTCACCAATAAAAGAATTTTCCCTTAAGTATAATAGTTCTGTGATCGCTTGAGGTGAATTCATGTCCTATAATTAGGTTACTTATCAGGTGGTCGTTCAGTGACAATAATAAATGCCAATGAATGGCTTTAAACATACTGTAGGTTGGACAGATAAAAGAACTCATAGGGGTGGGTCTTAATCAGGAGCTGCCAAGAACTGCAACAACAGGCCTTCAGCAGTGCACTAAATTTTTGTACTCTTATGTTCTTAACTCCAGAACATGTGACCCTCTCTTTGGAAGTAGGAAGAGGAGGAGGAAGAGAAAGAGGAGGTGGAGGAAGATAGGGTAGGTATGGAGGAACACGAGTAGAAGTGAAGAAAAGGTTTTTAAAAGTGGAGGAGGAGAATGAAAGGTCTGGGTAGGTTTGGGAGGAGGAGGAGGAAAGAGAGAGAGGACAAGGTAGGTAGGGAGAAACACGAGTAGAAGTGGAGAGAAGGTTTTGAAAAGTGGAGGAGGGCTGTGTTGTGGAGGGGGGGAGGGGAGGAGCGAGGCCTGGTCTGGTCTGGTCTGGTCTGGGAGGTGAAGGAGGAGGGAGAGTCAGTGTGATGGTTACCATGGCAACACTGTGACGTCGTGCATACCCCCTACCCCCTTCACCTCCTGTCACCTCACCCCTATACCCTCCCCTTTCCCCTCCTACAGTCACTTCACCCCCATTACCCCTCCCCTTTACTCTCCTGTCACCTCACTCCCCCTTACCCCTTCTTCACCCCTTCCTCAGACCCTCTTTCTTCCCACCCACCCTTCCCCTCTCGTTACCTTACCCTCTTACCCCACCCATTACCCTTCTCGTCACCACTACCCCTAACCCCTTCCTCAGGACCTCAGACCCCCTTTCCTCCCACACACTCCATTCTTCTCCTACTTTATTTCCTTCCCTGTCTTTCTCCATTTCAACACTCACTTCCCTTCCTCCCTCCTCTACCCTTCACTCCTTTCCTTCCAAACCCTTCCTTCTTCTCTTTCTACTTTATTTCCTTTTCTGTCATTCTCCATTTCACACTCCTCACTTTCCCTTCCTCCGTTCCTCTCTCCTCAACCCCTCACCATCCCTTCCTCACCATCCTTTTCCCCACCTCCTCCATTTCTCCTCTCGCCATCCCAATTCCTTTCATCCTCAATCTCTTTGTTTCTTTCTCTCTCCACCACTACCTCCCCTCCCATCTTACCCTACCCTCCCCTCCCTCCCATGCACCCACTCTTTATCTCCTTTCCACTCCCTTTCCTCCCTCCTTCATTTTTTCGTTTCCTTATTCCCTCTATCCTTCCTTCTGATCTTTTTCCTCTCCTTTCTTGTCCCTTTTCTTCATTTTATCATCTTTTTTTCCTTTCCTTTCCTTTCCTGACTCATTTCTTTTATCACCCAAACTTAAGGGAGTAGTAGTACACATTAGTGGTACATTACAGTGCCTTGATTCCTCCAAAGTATGCCAAGAAACAGGACCAAATGAACACAAATAATGGTGTTCTGTTGCTTGGAATAATTTTGGAGGAATCAGTTGTTCCAGATTTACCAACACTGTACTTCCCCCCTAAGGACCCTGTGATCGTGTATGGAAATTGGAGGCTTCTGATTCCTCTTAACCATGCCACGAAACGAGCCCCTTCCATATAGGTGGTGTTTCGTGGCAGTATTTGAAGGACTCGTTCATCTCCAATTTCTGACTACATCACAGGGTCCCTTAAGAATGATAATGGTGGCCTGCTGCTGGGAATAGTTTAGAGGAATCAGTCACTCTTGTTCCAGTTTTACCACCAACACTGACACTGACACTGTGCTCGTTACTAGTGGAGGCAACTGTACACTTTCAGTCCGCCCATAGTATATGATGACCTTGATATAAAACGTGGGCTGACAACTTTTGCATTACTTTTCTCTGTTTACCACCATTCCATTTACGATTTATGATGAGGGAAAACTGGAGGTCAGATGTGCTATGACTAAACCAGAGATATCCATTGAACTTCTAAGCAATACACAGGAATATAAGGGACATTCAAACAGCCACAGACCTACTGATCCTTTCGAGTCTGTTTGATTACTCTATTGCTAACTAGCCAATAAGGATAATAACACATAATATACACTCGCAATCCAAATTTGTATCCAAGTCTTGTTGAAGTTTCGAATCATTTGACATACTAGTGAACCAATTACAACGCTTATCCTGTTTGATATTTGCTTGAACTCGCTTAATACTCGATCAGGCTATTCGAAGCAAGCCTGGATACATATATTGGATTACGAGTGTACAGTGTATGTCCTTAGAACGAGAGGAAGGAGGTGGTTACTGTGACGCCTCGTAACCAGCAGAACACTTGTAGGTCGACTTCACTTAGATGAGGGCCTGAGAACATTTAATCTTGCAAAATAGAAGTTGAGGCGATAACCGTAAGAGCACCGAAAGTCGCATTACTCCCTCGGTGGCACCATGACACGAGAAGAACCTCACATCCCTCTCTGTGTCTTTAGGTGATGGTTTGGGAAGTCTTGAGTGTGTGTGTGTGTGTGTGTGGTGTGTCAATGAGTGTGTGTGTGTGTGTGTGTGTGTGTGTCAATGAGTGTGTGTATGTCAATGTGTGTGTGTGTGTGTGTGTGTGTCAATGAGTGTGTGTATGTGTGTGTCAATGAATGTGTGTGTGTGTGTGTCAATGAGTGTGTGTGTGTGTGTGTCAATGTGTGTGTGTGTGTGTGTGTGTGTGTGTGTGTGTCAATGAGTGTGTGTGTGTGTGTGTGTCAATGAGTGAATGTATGTGTGTGTGTGTCAATGAGTGTGTGTGTGTGCGTCAGTGAGTGTGTGTATGTGTGTAT